>JAQGAW010004701.1:0-10565 GCA_034698025.1 Phthiracarus crinitus | reverse complement strand
ACTCACGCGCGTGAGTAAAATGAATTTGGGGGTAAAAATTCATCCATTTTCGCCATACTCACGCGCGTGAGTATAGCGCGATAATTTACTTTATTATGAAACTGTTGCCATTTTATTTTGTCTTTTTCTCTTTCCTCTTCGAGACCTTTAAGTCTCTCTTTTTTCTTTTGCTGTTTTTTCTTTAACTGATCCTTTTGTTCGAGAATTAATTGTTTCTTCACTTTAACGAACCCTGAAATATTTGTGGACGCTTTGAGTCTCTTCTTTCCGAGAGGTTTTAGTAACGAAACTAAACAAACTTCGGATACATTTCGACCCAAATTGTTGAAAATAACGGTACACTGACCATCAGATGTGACGTCTTCTATCTGTGCCTCATAGAACCTATCGTATGAATGAATATTAATTAGTTTATGCAATAATATGGTTATAACATGTGCACAATAACACTGCAGTGACATACTGTCCGTCTTCACTCCACGGCGCTAAACATGTGTCTCCAGCTTCGAAATGATGCCTCAATTGGTTTGACTCTGTTTTGCCATCGTCTCCATTGTCTTCACTGCTCATTAACTGCTTCGTTAGAGTTATCACTTCCTAATGATTATAATATAATTATGTTATGATTAAGTTTTCATAATCAACTCATACTCCTATACATACGAGTAAATCATTTTTGAGTTTAATTAATTCTTGATTTGTTTCATCACTAATGAGCGCCGCTTCCACTTGTTGTAACTGTATTTGATAATTACGTAAATTGGCGGCCGAATCGTCCATTATTTTAATAAATTATGTAATGTATTATATTAACTGTATTGGACACTAACGATATCGATATCGATATCGATGTTCGGGTAACGATATTAATATAAAGCGCATCATCGATAGCGCAACGGATCAATTATTTTATGCATTACATAAATAACGCCTTTAACTTGTCGGCCGATGTTCTGGAATGTCAATTAGTGTTACAGTCATAGTTACACAAAGGGGTAGTGGCCCAGTTGACCTCTAGAAATTTGGAAAATTCGATCACTCCCACCCAGAATTGCGAAAATTCAAGGACGAGAAAAAATTGAAAATTTTAAAAAATTTTTGGTCAAATGTAAAAATATTGTGCTTTAAAACCGATGAGATTTTTTGACCCCTATAAATTTTGGGCAAAATTTCAAAAAATTATCTTTTAAATTCTTCTAGTTTATCGAAGGACGTGGTTTAGGCTTTTGTCGATAAAAAAATGGAAAAAATTTTCTATTCCGATTCCAAGTATCGAAATAACACTACTTATAGTAAGCATTTTAATATTAACATAATCAATGACTAAAACAAGAATAATTCACATCCAATCATTATCTCATGGAAAAACCCAAGCATTACTAAACTCCAAATAAATTAATTCAAAGTTACATACTGTTTATGAAAATTTTATCGTTCGACAAATATAAAGTAACAAAAAAAACACCATCAAATCAAATATTTCAAAACAAATAAAGTTTTTATATTATAAAAATATATAAATTATATGTAAAAGATATTAAAAAATCATAGCACTTTTGCATAAGTTTTACCCTATGATATTTAATATTAAGAGCTTTTTTATTTAAAGCATCGATAAATAGACATGTCATAAATTAAATAGATAGTGTATAAATATAATAATTCAATTGTTTTTTACTTTCTCTCTAATAAACATTAATACCAATGATATTTTTATTGAAAAAAAATAAGTGCTTTTATTTTATTTATTTTTCTTTGAATACATAGTAAACTGTTTAATCGAATATAATAGTCAGATTTGGGTGCTTCGGATAATCTGGGTTTAGGCTTAAAATTTTTTTCAGATTTTGGAATATCAATTTAATTAGATTTTTTTGCCTTCAGAATAAAATTTTTTATATAATTTTAAAATTTCCGAAAAGGAAGCAGAACTGAATTTTAAATTTTTGTAGAATTATTTAAGCTCTTTAATTAATCTATAAACATAAGATTTAATTAAGTAAGTGATAAAGAAATGCAAAAACTGAAAATATTAAGAACAAACTTTTTAAACAATTTTTTCCTTCTTTTATTTTTAAAAAAAATAAAAATCAATAGATTGCGTTAGTATAGTATTGATAGAAAATTATTCTATTGAACACATTTCGAGATAAATAGTTATCTAATTTCTAATAATGAACTAATTATTTAAATCGTTATCATGTTTATCATCGCTATTAGTGTTTATTTCAACATTGAGAACTAATTCTCCGAAATTGCGTCCAATGATAACGATGTGATTAATGTTTGTTATCAGATACTAATTCAAACATGAATAGACATTTAATTGCTCTGTACTTTAAATTTTATGCTAAACTAACAAAACATTGATATTAACGTTATATACATTTACTCTATCGTTATCATCGTAAATATAGTACAGTTTAAATGTTGTAATGTTGTGCCATAACTCGATATCTGCAGCCATACGATGGTAACACTCAAAACGTATTTACTTAAACAAATAGTGTATGCGTTGTTGCGTTAGAACCGGCTTTTGTTGTTATTTGTCAAACCAAAGACGCGATCACTGATCGCAACGATTTAAAAATGTGTTTTACATAAAACTTTTTTCTTGCTTTTGCAGTTCATTTTATGGTCTGTTATTTGCCAAATCAGTTATTTGCTCAACAAATCAAACAGCGCTTCAGATTTGCTGATATTTTTTGCTGTTAGAAATTAAAAGTTCTGTGATAAGAAATTTTATTTAGTTGTTATATATTTAATTGAATTATACTCGCAAATACTCGAACAAATATTAATGATGGATACAGTGATCGAATCGACAGTTTCATCGATAAGCGCTTTATCGCCCGAAGTTGTATGGATAGTTGTGGTTGGATTTATAATCGCGTTTGTGCTCGCGTTCGGCGTCGGAGCCAATGATGTCGCCAACTCTTTCGGCACATCTGTCGGCTCTAAAGTGCTTACTCTACGGCACGCCTGTATTTTAGCCACGATTTTTGAAATATTAGGTGCCATTACTTTAGGTTAGTTTAATGATTTTAGAAATATTTTCTAAAATCTTTTAACAACTGTATTCATATTAATTCATACGGTATTTTATTTTTGAAAATGTATTTTGGAAACATTAGGTTACAAAGTTTCGAGTACTATCCGAACGGGAATGTTCAATGTGTCGTTGTTTGCTGGCGAAGAAAAACGGTTAATGCTTGGATATTTGTCTGCTTTAATAGGTATTTAATATTTAATAGGTCTTATTCAACGTTTTAAATGTGATTCACGGAGTAATTTTAAGAAACTTGTAGCACGCGTTGAATAGTATCATATAATTTAATTGCATTAAGTTGTAAATTATATGATATCATCCAACGCGTGACAGATTTTTGTTTGGTTTCCGCTTTTATTGGTCACACAAAAGTGTTGTGTAAGAAAAATAATATTTGATAAACAGTAATGTTTTTCTTCGGAGATTAGATAATATATTTATAACCTAAATCTGTTAGAGTAGAAGTAAGCTTAGTTTACGTGTTATCAACATTATAACATTAGTTTAAATTGAATTATTATACATTGAATTTGAATTGTAAAGGAGGCGCAGTTTGGAATCTTGTGGCCACTTTTGCCAGTTTACCCATATCTGGAACCCATAGTATAGTTGGCGCTATCATTGGATTTTCGATCGTTGCCAAAGGATTTGGAAGTGTTCGATGGTTTTCTATTTTAAGAATAGGTTTGCATAATACATAATATACTTAATTAGATGCTTATCTAATTTGATTTAAAATTTTAATTTCTCGTTATCAGTTGCTTCGTGGTTTATATCGCCAATTCTCTCGGGACTCGTTTCCGTATTACTATTTCTTTTACTGCGAGTATTAATATTGAAAAAAGTAAGATTACTGCGTAAAACCGTGTATTTTTATCAATGAATTTTATTGTATATTTTCTAAGTTCAAGCATGCTTTTTGTCTTAAATATCGTTAATGTAAATATTGTTGAAGGAAAAACTTATTTTTGTCGCCACACACAGGAAAAACCGCTCGAACCTGGACTTCGATCTCTGCCAATATTCTATGCATTTACTGTTTTAGTTAATATATTCTCGATCATTCATGATGGACCTCACGGTAAATAATTTACATTTTTTGTCATTTTTATGATATTATTATTATAATTTATATCAATAGTACTTTCATCGGTCAAATGGTGGATGGCCTTAATTATTGCTTTAATTTTTGGTTTTATTACTGGCATTGCTGTTTGGTATTTTCTCGTTCCTTATCAAAGGAAAAAAATATTGCTCAATCTTGAAGGTAATGTAAAGGTTTCTAGAATATTTGCCAATTTGGCACAATTAAAGTTATAACCTTAAAATAATTTTGGGCAACATTTTATAAACATTTTGCCTTTATGTCCACAATATACGGTAGCATACGGTAGATAATAAAATTTAGGAACATTTAATTTGATTTTGATCATTCTATTGATATACTGTAGACCCACCCGACAAGTTTCAACCCAAACCGAACCCTATAGATTTCAACCCATACCCAATTATCTAAATGTTTTTATAATTCTACTAAATTTGCTTAATTTTCTAAAATTATAACAAATACCCTAAAATTCCCTGTTTAATGCGCATTATTTATTTTCAAAACTTTATAAGTTTTCTCGTAAGATAATGCGCACCCATGTAAACATAGTGCGCACAACTTTTTTTGTATACGTACATATTGTTTTAGATTAAAATTATTAGAAAAGTCATCTATAAATTAATATAAATAATCCTAATAAGGTTAAGAACACTAGAGAAAAAAGTGAATATTGATATTTTAATAGAAAATTGACTAGGGATTTGATTAATATTTTGATTTTTTAGCTCACTTTTTAAAAAAAGGCGAGCTTATGGATTTGACCATGTCTGTCCGTCTGTACGTACCCAGTCTTCATATTAATAAAGGGATTTTTCCTCTTCTTAATAAAGGGATTTTGAGGATAGGAGTCCTTTTTTAACAGTTCATTGTTAGAAAAAGTTTAATTAGAAAAATTCTTTGATTCTCTCGAATACTAATTTTACAAAAGTGAGCTCTTTGATAACGTGTCGTTCTTGTCATACTTAATTTTATTAAACTTATCTTTACCTTTACATTATAATTTGTTATTTAGATAATACGCACCAATATATAATGCGCATGCTATATAATTTTAACGAAAATTCACTTTTTTCTTAAAATAATGCGCGCATTATATACGGAATTTTAGGGTAATAGAAATTAATGAAAATTAGAGATTAATATTAAAATAATTAAATGTTATAAAGTTATAAAAGAGTCCTATTTTGATATGTAATATTTTGTAAGTTATAACGTTACCGTTACCTTGATTTGTCGGGTTTTATTGTAAATATTTTAAAACCGAACCGATAGCTTTGAGCCTGAACCGATCTTATTCAACAAATTTGTCGGTTACCCATTTACTAGACTACCTATATTGCTCACTCCAAATAAATATTGTTTGATTTTAGATTATTATACACCGCATTAAAAATATATGTTTCATAATTAATAATATTATAATATTTTAATGTTAAAGTTGATTCGTCAGCTAAATTGCTCAAAAAAGATGTTGATGTCGATCAAAAAAATGGCAACAAAAATGCATTTAATGAACAAGAAAAAAGTGTTTCCAATCAAACTAAAGTAATTAATAATCGTTTTATATTTTAATTTGATTTCTTAACTTTTTAACAATATTTAAAAAGTTTTCAAATGTAATAAATTAAGATTTTTAATTAAATGATTTAATAGATCAACGAATCGAACAATTATTCATATGATTTGAACAATGAATTGATAATAAACGAACAAATCAAAGATAAACTCGATTTAGAAAATGGTAAAATTATGATTGAAGAGAATTTATCGGACGAAGATAAGCCAGAAGTGAGACAATTATTTACTTTACTACAAATTTTAACCGCTTGTTTCGGATCGTTCGTTCATGGAGCTAATGATGTCAGGTATTTGTTTCATACATTTATCATTTATTGTCGTTATTGTTGTAATATAATTAATTAAATCTAAAACACGTTAGCAATGCAATCGGTCCTTTGGTGGCAATAATGCTTATATACATCGATGGAAGTATTGAGCAGAGCGCTGATACGCCGTGGTATATAATGCTTTATGGCGGCATTGGTATCAGTGTTGGGCTTTGGGTTTGGGGACGAAAAGTGATCAAAACTATCGGAAATGATTTGACAAAAATAACGCCTTCGCGAGGGTTTACCATAGAAGTTGGCGCAGCGACTACAGTGTTAATGGCGTCAAAAATAGGTCTTCCTATAAGTACCACGCATTGCAAAGTTGGTTCCGTTGTAATGGTCGGTCGAATTTGTGCCAAAGAGGGAGTGAATTGGAGTCTGTTTCGTAATATAGCGATCGCTTGGATCTTAACGGTGCCAATAACTGCGTTGTGTTCTGCGTGTGCTATGGCTTTGTTACAACTTTCGATTTAACCTGATTTTTATTTTTTAGGATTTAATTTAATTTAATTTATAAACAGTATATATTCGCTGGAATTGTAATTATTCTTTAATAATATTTTATCATTTTTGTATTAACCGTAAACGTAAAAATGATTATTACGATTAAATTATGTAATTATATGTTTACAGACTAATCAATTATATTTGCAAACTATTAAAATCTCTATTTTACCGTATATTCATTAAAAAGTTATAAATCAATGATTTAAGACATAAGCGGTTATATAATATAAAATCAAACTAGACATGAAAGAGAATGAACATTCATGATGAGCTAACTTTGTATTATATTCTAAGATAATTCAATAGTATAGTCAAAATTTGATTGCATTATATAATTTTTGGCTTTAAATATTAATTACATTGTTTGACACATATACACTTTGATCCATGAGGTCCCAAATATAGTGCAGTCCTTAAAACAGGTGTACAGAAGCTTATGAAAATACCGTAACTTGTGTTAATCCTTTGGAGCAGTCAAAACCCTAAGCAGTCATTCAATTACATTGAAAGTATTTTAGCTATACTGTAAAATATAAGGGTAGTGGACAAAAGTATTTTGACGTCAAGATTTATAATTTAGTGATACACTAATAAATAATTACATTTTTAATTAAACAAAGTTTTTATTTTTATAAAATAAGTATTAATAAATAGTTTTAATTAAAAAATTTTATTTAAATCTAAATGATTATAAAAAATTTGACAAAAATTTTAATTTCATAAGAGACAAAAGTCTTTTGACAAAATTTTAATTAAATTTTAAAATTAATAATTAATTTAATTTATAAATATTAATATCCGATTGGGTGTCCCTTTAATTTAATTAATAATTGGGCCCATTTTCTAACAGATAAAGCTAATTTCTGTAAAAGATTTTGATCTAAATTGTCGCATACATTTTGTAAGGCAACTATAAATTAGATTTGATTAAATTTTACACATACACTAAGTTACAATGTTTTTGAATAAGCTCTGTATAATTTGTTTGAATAAATGACTGTAGCAAATATCACTAGTATCAATCGCTCTGTATTTTATTTTAATTTTTATAAGCAATTAAAGTTTTCAGGTTTCTTTTAATAACGCTGACGTCACTTTTTGTATGTAAATGTGTATGAAAAATGACGTCACGTTATAAATAGAGTTCGGACACTGTACAGAAGTTATTTGTTAGTTTGCGATAGGAACTAGATTGACTAGTTAGAAGAATAGATATTTGATTATACTAAATAATAGGGATATAGAAAATCGTAAACTTAGAAAATATGGGTTAAGCATAAACAAAAGGATTAAATAAAGGTATGAAATTCCTATACACCTGTTTTGACGAAATGACTGCAATAAATTTGGGAATTATGAATGAATAGCTCTATATTTCAATAGGTACCAAGTTTTGTCCTACGATTTTCTATCTATTTATACCTACAAACATATGACCCTAAACGTCATTAAACGTCACTAGCTATCGCAAACTAACAAATAAATTCTGTGTAGTACTATTACTGTATAATGTTTCGTTTAAAAAAATTTTATAGCCTAATTTCCCAATGATATCCCGCGGGCTATATAATGAAAAAATATTTTATTGCGTTGTAAGCGCAATCAAAGCACAGTGAAAAGCTCTCAAACACTATCGCACAATCAACGGCCTTTCCATCTGTATGTCCGCTTCTCTCGTCGTCTTCGGTCAACTAAAATGAGCAAAACATACACAATACTAATAACTATTAATTAAAGGTTAAACGTGTTAACAATAGGTGGGAGAAAACTAAATTTTAAAGTTAACTATTAAGCAATCAAAAGTGGAATGATTTGAGAAAAGCACTCTCAAAAGTATACGCGACTCATTAGCGCCCACTTTCTCCATCCTTTGTGCCCAATCACCTCCACGTGATATTCCGCCAACGCATTTGTAACGTCTTGTGGTGCGATTCTGACTCACAGTGGATTATGTACTGCCTGTGACTATTGAAATGTCTGTTGAGGACTATGCGCGTTATGCTGACACTGTCACACATACTTCGCTTCCTCGGGACACTGAGGTCTGAAAACAAGTATTCTCGCCTCATGAGAAAGGATATAGATAAGGCCCACAGCAGAACCCTCTGCACTGGCCTCGCATTTTTTTCTTCATGTCAGCCGCTAAACTACCAGAAGCAAATTTTCTCTTCTCTTTGATTAAAAAAGTTTTAAACAAACCATCCAACAAATTTATAAGAGCGAAGATACGTACTTCTTGGGCGGTTTTAACCGGTAGCATTATGCTACTTTAAACACCGATAAATTCCAGTCACTTTTAAACCACATTGATTTATAGTCAAAGCAATTCCGTCTAATTTTTGCTTTAAGCGCATCTCTTGTAAGTGTAATTGCAATTCTTATGGATCAAATCTCAGATTTATGCCATCCAACTTCAGCTTTGTATATATCTACTACTTTGGATTTTCGATAATCTCCGGCATTTTTCTCAAATTTTTCAGGGTATTTTGAATCTAATATTTAGCTATTATGTCATAAAATGTGATCCCGTGATGGTCATTATTCCAAACGACATCATTATCTTTACGATTGTGGAGAACGGACTGATCATGACGACTAGAAGGTATGTATACGTTTCTTTTATTGAGAATTTTGTTATCGCTAACAAACTTTTCATAACGTTTTCCATTCAAACTTTGAATTTGTTTGCAAAGTCGGTCAACTTCTAGCTGTTCTGTGCATTTAAACATTCTGTGTTTTCCTGACGCATTTTAAACATGTTTTCCCGATGTGTCAACTTTTGGTACACGAAATCCATTTTATACCTATCTCTGTCCTTACGGATGCGTTTAAATAAAGAACGTCATTGATATACTCAGCTTTTCTGAGATATATTTGTCGAAAGATTTAGTGAGTGGCAAATCGATTGCAGGAGTTGTGAAACATTCGCCCAAATGAGCTCTGAATCGTTCAGATATTCGTAAACCACAAGTTGAACGATTTTTAGAATAATTCAATAACATGTAACGAATATGAGATTAAAATTCTGATATTTCCAATAAAAATATATAATGGTTAGCGTGGTTAATACGTTCTTTAAATTTAATTTTACAGAATAATTCATCGCTGTCTTTGATGAACCTATTAAAACATTCATATCACGTTTACTTTATTTGTTATGACATGCAATTGAAATGCGTGCCAACATATGACAATTGAATCGATGCTAATCTTGATTATTCTAAAATCAACTGTCGCCTAATTTTAAAAACATTGTTATCTCTCTTACTGTTGACACTGATCCATAAAGCTTTTTTTATCCGAATGGAATCATTTTGAGCCTCACTTGTTTGTGGCAAATCAACGTTTTCGTAACCATAATCGTATAGTGTTTTTTGTTTTCTCGGTTCTTATCATCACACGAGAAAACCATTCATATCGAACTAAGGCACGTAAGACCAACGTTCTCAGACACCTAGTTATATTTACAATTATTGTTTGTAACACACAATTTAATAACGTCTAATACTTTTTTAAGTGAGTATTATTAACAAACAATAATTTATATAATTTTATGAATTTATAAAATGAATTGCAATAATTTTTTACAAAAAATAAAATTGTTAACACTCCTATCACTCTTACATCACTTTATTAACATAAAAAATCCCTAAATAAATATAAAGAATTACCAAATATATCTATTTGTACCTTTTGGCCAGAAATTCAAAAACAACCTTCGAAATTAAATATATTAAAATGTTAATATGATAAAATGTTACTTATAAAAGTAATTGTTAAATTTTTTAGACTCGATTCCGACATGAAATTGACATGAACCCTTCAAAAACTCAAAAACTTCAACCCGTGTAATATGTGAGCTCAAGTCACACAACTAGGGCTCGGAAAAATCGGTTTTGACCGAACAAGTTTTAAAGGTTAAAACCCCCTTTAATCAAGTTCATTGCTTTACCTGTGTTAAAATAATGATTTTAAAAGATAAATTTTTTAACCGAAAAAACCGATTTTGATG
>JAQGAW010004700.1:0-10567 GCA_034698025.1 Phthiracarus crinitus | reverse complement strand
ATTTATATGTATAGTAAATGCCAATAAATTCAAACTCAAATATTAGAACTTTATAAATATTAGATTCAAATTAGAACACTGTAAAAGTTCTTGTTTTTGCTTAACTTTTAAATTGTGCAAAATTATGTTTTTAACGCACATTCAAACAAAAAATTCCTATTAAAGTTATAACGTTTTAAATTTTTTAGTTTTATGAGAAATGTTGGGTAATTTCGGAATAAGTCGATTCCTTATGACAATTCGTTTTACGAATAAGCGATAATTTTGAAAAATTTATAAGATTTTGAATACTTTTAAGATTTATTATTTATGGTTCAAAAGAATATCCGACAAAACTGTCTCAGAACCTCAACCCCTGGGAGATAATGTGAAAGAAATATTTCTATATGATTGAGTGTTTTCTAATTCAAAACACATTTTCAAAAACTTTTAGAGAAGAATATAATTAAAGTAAAATATTTCAGAAAAAAAGTTTAATTTTAAAAAAGCTTAATAAAATTCTTTTAAAAAACAAAGTAGCATTTTTAAAATTTAAAAATATTTACTCAAATACTATTAATTAAATCATCATTTGAATAAAAATCCGTTTGTTATTTTAATTTTTTCATTCATATTTTACGATGTAATCTATAATTTGATACTCGAATAAGTAGTGGAGACAATATAACCGGAATATGGTTTTTCGAAAGAAAACGCAAATTAATTTTCATAAATAAGCAATTTTTAATAAAATTGAACGACACGTCCACATACGTGAGTACTGACTTTCTAACACATGCTTACGAAACAAATAGTTTATAATTAAAAGGTTCCCATCAACAATGTTTTTTCAAAAAATTACCTTAAAATGTTTTGCAACAACCGATATTTCCAATTATGTATTGGTTTCTATAGTTCAGGCACAGACAAAAATACAGACAAACGAATGGCCAAATCAATACAATGAGCTCAACTTCTCTCTGAGAAAGTTAGCTCAAAATTTCGTGCTCTTATCAGACAATGAGGTTTTAATTTTAGTTAGTTTTCGATCTCTTGATTCTGTAATCTCCTGCTCCCTTTCTTTTATAATATATTTTGAAAATAAACAAAAAATTTAAAATTCGTAATATTGTATATCTAATTGTATAAAAAATTAAGCAGTAAAAATTTTAAAAATCCCTTCATAATATAAAAGTGCGACAGAAAGACGGACAGAGAAATCACATATATTTGCTTTTAAGCAAAGCCAAAATCTTCGTGCTCTTCATATTAAATATCTAGGCATCCACTCAAAAATCAATATCATCGACAACATGTAATCTAAATGTCAAAACCAAAATAAAAATAAAATTATAAACTCCGTTAATCGAATTGTATACCACAAAAAATTATTATCACAATACAAAAAAAATATTTCATAGAACAGCGAAAAAAGTAAACCAAGCAAATGCATTATATTTGATCATTAATCTCTTTAACCGTAAACAGCAGTGATTTAAAATTAATGAAAGCAAAAACTTTTGATTTTTATTTCTTGAAATGCTGTAAAACAGATTTCTAGCTGTTATCTTCGCGAACACAACTCTTTCTTAAAGCAATGTTTGTCACTCGCTTGGGATTCGAAAGTTAATTTAATCAAATTATACAAAAGTTTACTTTTGAAAACCGAAATACGAATTTAAAAGTTTGATATCGCAAAGCAATATATATAATCTAATTAAACCTAAAATCATTGTAATGCTAACTGATAGAAACTTTTGTCAGTTATAAAAATTAAAGTATAATAAAAAAGTTAAGAAACGTTATTTTTATTGAGAATCCGATTGTAAGCCAAATGCATATCCAATTTGTATTTTCGGCGTTAAAAGCAAAGAAAATTGAATCTGATTAACAGTAATTCTCTAAATTCAAGTAAAATTTATATAACAAAGTAAGACACGAAAAGCTCATTTACTTATACATCATATAATCTTTATTTAAGAATTGAAGTTTAATTCTAACTCTAATTTTGCCAAATATATTATTACTTGCTTTTAAATGAATTAATTGAATTTAACAAAAAATAAATTTAATAATAATAAAATGGTAGGAATTGAATAGAAAGCCACAAATAAGATGTTTGGAAACATGTGCTGACAAAATACTTACGACAATTAGTTTCATCAGACTTATCGTCGCAATCAGAATCGCCATCACATTTCCAGTCAAGATTAATGCATTGTCCGTCAGAGCATCGATATTCAGTAGAACGACACTCAACTTTTTTCTCTAGAGAACAATAGAAAGTAATGATGATAAAGATCCCATTCAACGATTAGTCCCATCGGAGTTCCAGATAAGTATGTTTGAGTTTAACAACTCTCAACTTAACTTAATGTCTCATTTCTCTTGTCTTAACTCTTCTCTCACGCTATCATTCTAAATGGCATACCATTCATACCGACATGTAGTCATATAGTTAGCTATCACTTACTTACCACACTTCGCCTCATCGGACCAATCGCCGCAATCGTTCTCTCCATCGCAGTGATAGGCCTCTGGTATGCATCGTCCGTTACGACACCGATGCTGTGCTGATGGACACGTAATATGATCTAATGGTATGAGATCGCAATCTCTCTCGTCTGAGCCATCATTGCAATCGGTTTCGTGATCGCAGTGAAACGTCAGAGATATACAGCCACCAGAATCGCACCGAAATTCCGATGCAGCGCACGATCGATCAGTTTTCATATTAAATAAGCTCATTTTACTGAAGTCAAAGTTAGCTAACAAATACAATTTTTGGCGTGCATTAGAAAAAAAAACTATTTCATATTTATTGTCTATAGTTATAATGGGAAAAAATTTCGTACAGCATTGTTCATCCGATCCGTCTCCACAATCATCGTTGCCATCGCAACGCAATTCGTTTTTAATACATCTTCCGTTAACGCATTTGAATTGTTTGTCGTAAACACAATCACGCGGTGAACATTCGACGTTCTCGTCTAAGTTATCACTACAATCGATATTCGCCTCACACCACCAAACATCAAGTAATATAATCGCCACTATTAGATGAAACTGCTATTATAGAAAAATGTGTTTAAAATTAACTTTCTATTAACACAACCAATTAATTTGAAAGAAAATAATCCTGTTTAGCGTTAAACACGTAAATAAGATTTTCTATAATATTCTGAACTCAATGTTAGCGAGTTTTTTCTTGTATACAACTTTCTTATTTTTTTATTTCGCATCGCTTTACAACTTTAGTATTTAAATTGTCATAATAATATAACGCGCTAAAAATGTCAAACATATAACTGTGATTTATGGCCACGTATTAACTTAAAATAATTTTAATAATTTTACGTTTATATTTTATGCATCAATAAGACTTAAAAAATCAAATTAAACAAAAATCATTAATTAGTATAATCAGACTAATTTAGCGATTTATGAAAATGTGTGCTGTTATAGATCTTTATAGATTGAACAATATATATAAAACATAATACGGTACTACAGTTTAAATGTACTTTATTCATAAAACAGTATAAAACTATGAGTTTCTATTCAAATCTCGAATATTAATGTATAAATAGTGTAATCTCTGATTCGTACATAGCATTTATTAAATCAAAACTCAATATGAAAGCTGAGATGTAAGCTTAAATAAGCTAAAATATTTTCAGTGTAATACATTTGGTTTCTATCACTCAATTTTTTTAGCACTTGAATTTGAAGTGCTAATAAATTTGAATTAGCACTTAAAAAAAGATCAGTCGAGGAGTAAAAGACAGATCGACATTGTATTGTATCCAATCAGCTAAAATTGAAAGCATTGTTTAATACATTGAAACACTTTTTTTAAAAAAAGGTTCACTTGTTGGACATTTAATGTGTTGCGTTTAAAACTCGATTTTTTACTTTTAGTCAGACTTTAAAAAACCTTTGCATTGAATTTTTTATCTGCGGTTTGATTCAACTATTTTCACGCATCATTGCGCTTAAATTTCATTGAGAGCAACATCTCATGTAAAAAAATTGCATTTCGTTGCGTTCAACCTATAACTACATTCACAACTGAATTTGCAATTTCCAGAAAAAGTAATTTATTATAGAGAGTGCATCCAAACACAACTTCTCATCCTCTGATCTATTTCTGTTTCTCTATACCATAGGATGATATTTTCTTCTTTTGCCGCTCGCATAAGGATAATGATTCGCATGAGAATTGTTGTGAATGCTAGTCATTGCCATTGTGTTCGCAGCTTAAGCTAAACAAATGGGTGTTTGTAGAGGGAAAATAGAGCTCTACTAACTTGAGATGAAGTTTCAGTTTTTTTATGAAAAATGTATTGCAACGCAATTCCCTGTTGGCGTCCACGTCAAGAGTATCTGCACTCACTTGTAAAAACTCTCTGATTCTTTAAGTTACGATAACATAACAGGCTTTTATCGTTTGACTCATGTTTTTTTGCCCAAATATTTCGAGAGGTTCTTCATTCTCGTTGGAAAAAATGTTTTTGGAAAATTTTTGCGTCTACCGATATAAATCATAATAACTTTTCTTTTATGAAAAACAATATTTTTGGAGTATTCAAGTTAAGAGAGTACTAAAGCAGATAAACTAAAAGTTTACACATAAGCCTCTGCTTTTTTCGTTCCAAAGATTTATAAGTTGTGCCATAAATAAATCAAAATGATTCTCTTAACGGCTATCTATAAAATAATTTAAGCACGAAATAGTTGTTGGAAACTCATTAAATTTATTATGGCTTCATGTAAAACAAATATAAATAATAAATTATAATAAATGTTTAAATTTTGAAAGCGCTAACTCACTTCTTAGCTAAAAGATTTTTTATTTTATTAATAATAATCGTACATTAGTAATGTATTGGATTAGAATTTTATAAAAATTCTGGTTAAAATTTTTTTTACAGAACCCTCCAGATTTTTTAAACTAATTATAATTGAAATTAATCTGAATTTATTTGAAAATATGAAAATTTCAGGCTATTATTAAGGATTCTAAGGATTCTAATAACATATTAATTTAAATCTCTATAATTTTTAAAAATTAAAATAATTATTTTTTCTGTTCCCATAATTGATGCCAGAATTTTAGAATAGATCAGTGGTTCCAAAACTATGGGTCGCGACACAAGATAGGGTCGGCGAAAGAAAAAATAGGGTTGCAAGAAATTTTAAAATGATAATTAGCATTTGGTCGCCAACCAAAAGTTATCTATTATTATATTAAAAATATAATTAATTATTTGAAATAAAGAATTTTGCATTTGGTAGAAATTAAACATAGGAATATGGCAATACTCTAATGTACACATTAATTCTTTATTTTTTGAAAAACAAATAAATTTAAATTTTGTGCATATCTTTGGTCTCGGAAGGAACAAGTTTGAAAACCACTGGAATAGATAATTTTTAAAAAAAAATTTAGCAAAATTATAAGCATTTTATTAAAATAACGAAGAAATCTATTTAAAACGTTTGATCAAATTCATAAATCAAAAAAGAGGGGTTTAATTATTTTTATAAGTTGAGCTTAGAATATTCACTATTAATAAATAAAAATAAAATAAGGACAAAAATTCGAGTTTGTTTTCAGACTTTTTTCGAGAGTTCATTTGACATTGTTTTCAATTTAAACTTGACGTATGTAACAGTCTAAAAGTTTAAGTGTACATACAATACGAGCTAAAATAACAGTAGTACGTTACTTAAAAATAGTAAATAGTTTAGCACTTTTCTTTTTATTAATTTTTAAGATAAATAACATTTTTACAATTAATAGAATGTGTTTTGCATAATAGTTAATAAGTTTTCTATGTTTTGCTAATTTAAATATAATGTAATCAACTTGAGTAGTATTATAGTTCACAAGAATATTCTAAAAATTGTAAACTAAAACGAAAAATATTAAAAACTAAAAATATATAATATTTTAAGCGCACACTCCATTTTGGGATCAATATTTAATAATAAATGATATTGTATAAAGTGCTTAACCTTTATTGTCTTATCATAGCCGAAACACATTAATACAGTTTAAGTTATTGCGAACACATTTGCTTTTATTTTATTAGCTTCTTTTGTTTTCTAGCAATAAAAGCCAATGGATTTGGGCACTTTATTTCTCGGAATATAAAAGCTAAAATTAATAATCTAAAACTTAAAAAAACTAAACTCTTTATAATGGTTTCCATAGTTTTAACTTACAGCTGTTGGCGCATAGAGCTACGATTATTTGACAAAACATTTTATTTGCCATTCGGTTTTCGTGTTTTTTTTCGGATATCATTTTATAGTTCTTAAGAAATTTCTTATAAAATTCTCATTTTCTTATAGTTATCAAATAAATTATTAAACGTATTTTTCTTTATAGCTTACAATTCATATTTACTGCGACAGAAATAATATTTTTATTTATAATATATTATTTCATATACACACACACATAAGACTTATATACGTATATACATACAGCCGCTAAATCCCTGGCATGCACTTCTTGTTCAAACGAATAGATTGTTTTTTATGCTTGAAGTAAAACCGAAAGCAAATAAATTACACGCAGCAGAGAGAGATAGAAGCAAACGTCAAATCTCAGCAAACATCAAAAGATAGTAATTTTTTCTTAACAAAATAAAAAACGGTATATAAGGAACCCGTAGTACTACGGTAAAAAATAATTGATAAATTTATTCAAAAATTCGAGCAAAAATAAATAAAATAAAGTACGGGAGCACCGAAATATGAAAACCGTAGCAGATATATAACGAAATGTGAATCGCGTTTTTTGCAATAAACTTTTGTAATAATTTTTTGTTGTTGCGAAATACGTAGCCTTAAGTTCATTTTTGTATCTTTATGTGTATCTTTCTTTCTTTTTTTCGTTTTCTTTACTTGGATTTTTGTAGCTTTCGGCCAAAGAAGTTTATTGCAGAAACTATTTAACGTACCCTTTATACATCTTATGAAGCCTATTCCAATATATAAGGCGCAATATTAGATATATTTTTCATATATCTAAATATTTGAGATACTTTTAGTTTCCACATACTAAGTGCAGAAAAATTGGAAGTTTTTTAATTCCGTATTTAATAAACTTGATTAACAAGCAATTATCAATATAATAAACAATAAATTTGACAATATAAAAATATTTTATTCTAAACATTACGGTACTTATTAAACGGTAAAGTCAGACAAGAAAGATATGTTCATTCTCAATATGAGTTAGCGATTATATTTTTTAGTAGATCGCTAATAGTAGAACGCTATACAATAAAGCGATTATTTAATTGGTTATTATTTAGAAATTGTCGTTCAAACTTGCTGTGTGGGTCGGAATTGCAGGGTTCGTTGCAATTGTATTAATTTGTTGCAAATATTCGCAGCGAGTCTAAATTTAAATTTAAAATCAAGCGATTCGATACAAATACTTTAATACTGTTGCAAAATAGACCAAAATAAGCAGAATTTGTTATTTTGCTAATTTTATAACTTAATAATTACCAAAAATACATAAAATAAGATTAAAATTATTTAAACTTGTTTCTTAACAATATTCTTTCAAAGTATCTTACAATTCCTCTTTTTTAAATATATTTTTTATTTTTACAAAACGCGTATTAGAAACAGGTTGTTAGGGTTAAGTACGTGGGCTTATGATTAATATTATTGAAGAATTTAATTTTGAGAAAACTAAACAATAAGTTTAAATATTTTTTTATTTTATTATTTTTTTGAGTAATCATAACTCAAAAACTCTGTTCATAATTTTGTATGAAATTCTAATTTTTATTTTTTTTAAGAATAAGAGGTTTACACATGCATACTAATACTCATATCATTAATTGTTGCAGTGTGTGAGCAATATTCCACAGAAAAAGATTATTTTTGTTTATTATCTCTTAAAGATCTGAATATTCCTTTGGGAAACTTTTTTTACGAAATAACAACATAAAAACCCTTAAGTGAAAATGTTTATTGCTATTATTAAATATATGAATTATAAAAGTTTTCCGGTTTTAAAAGAAAAAGTTTTTTTTAATATTTCAGTGAACGTTCTTACTAAAAGTTTTAAACAAAATGCTTGTGGATTTGAAATTATGTTGAAAATCGATTTAAATAATAATGATAGTAAATACTGTATAAAGAAAACAAGAACATTCATAATGCGCTTCCGTTGAGTAAAATATTTAGGTAATTCAATAGACTAATCAAAAGTTTTATTGCATTAGATTATTATTTTACATTTAAATACTGTTTTGAGTTTATTGTTGTCCAACTAGATATATTTTATTTTTATTTTTAAGCAATCAGTACTTTTAATTTATATTGTTTAGTACATACAGTATATACATTGTTGTACCGGTAAATAGCACTTCAGTTAGTGTTTTAATAATTTTAATTCATTCGTTGTTTATCTCCAGAAGAGTAAACATAACTGTTGTTATTGGTCACTCACGTATGCAATAAACGAGTATCACTCGTATATTACCCGTGTAATATGAATATTGTGGATGGCGTGTGGTACTAATTCTGACTCAAATTAATTTAAAGAATGTTATTTTTGACCATAGACTTTTATTTTAAAACCATATTTTTATCTTATTTTTGGCCATTTTTAACCGATTTTAGCGATTTTTAGAATCCTCTAATAAATATTCATGTACACATAAATGCCATGTCTAAAATCTCTTAAGACATGCCTACATTAAGGCGAACGGACATGTCAAATCCAATGGCTCATTTTGCAAATTAAGCTAAAATGTAACATTCTTATCACTTTACTTTGTTGTTCTTATTAAATTATAATTAACTTAATAATAGCTACTAATAAAATAATTAAACAAAATCCTTTAATTCTTGAAAATAACGTGAAAGTTTTATTTTATTTTTCTATAAAAAGTACACACAGTATACTGTTTTACGTTTTACTATTACGAAGAAGTAATATGTTAACGGAAATTTTCTTTATAGTAGTCAAGAACAGTAGTCTCTTATTCTATGGTTTGTTTCGTTACTATTAGAGTAACTTTAGATGAGAGTATTTGGTTGCTACTAAAAAGCATTTACTTCGTTACCGGTTTTTCACTTAAAATTCGTGGCAAATGGTGTGAAACGTGATGGACTTTGGTCTCTGGGTTTGTCATAATATACTCAATATAAAGATAAGAATTGATGGCGATTATGAAACGCTGGAAATGAAGCACAAATTGAACATTGGATACAATATTGAATATCACCGCTACGTCTAATGGACAAATGTTATATATTGTAAATGTAGCGGAAACGAATCGAATTTCAGTCGACTACCAGTAGAAGAATTACTTGAATAAGTTTTAGTGTGAATCTCTTTCACTTGAATGAAGTTAAGTACATAGTTATATATCGGACAATTTATTCGTATTCAGTCAACATCTACTTTCATAAAATTGCATTCGGCGTACATATAATATGCGAATTTATTATATGCTATATTGTACAGTAACTAAGTATGAAAGTATGAAATGGACATGTCTGACCCCGCAGTCAAAAACAGCTTTTTATTCGAGTTAATATCGTTTTAAAATCTGCATTTTGCTAACATTTTTCAATGCTATCACATCAATGATGCAAATTTGATTTCCATGTAATCTAATGTCTCTTACATATACTGAACTAAAGCAAAACACTTGAGTTTTTAGCGACTTGTCTGGAAACGACATGATTAACTATAAAACTGTATTATACTAATTGGTTTTTATCCAATTATATTCAAACATAAGTTTATTTTAAAATTAATCGTTTTAAAATAAAGTTCTTGTTAAATATTAAATAAACTGAAATTATAATAGTCATAAACATGTAAAGTTCAAAAAAGTTAATTTCTGAGCCATCCTTATAACTAGTGTTGAAAATATCAAATATAATTTAAATGGTTAAATAACACTTAAATTCTAAATTTTATTAAAGATAAAATTAAATTCCAGCTTTATTTATGTATTTACTCGCAGAAAGTTACATAATCTGTCGTATTTTAGCATAATTAATATTAATTTTTGAATTTATATTTTTGAATCGACAGCAGTTTGAAAAATTTAGTGCTGATCAATGAAATTAGAACCAACAGAAGCTTCATTACTGTAAAGACATTTTTGTATGGTTTTTAAAATTACACCATAATTAAACGACTAATTTTTTATCCAAACGAAAGCATTACACATAATTAAAAAGACTACTGTTTGTCAATTAGACTCATAAAAACTAAAAAGTATTAAAATTTGATTACTCTTTTTTCCTCTGAGAACCTCATATAATATTTACTGTACATTAGCTGTATGTACACATACGTTAACCAATCTAATTGCTACTAATTATATAACGTAACTTAAACATGTCAAATGAAAACAGTGACAAGCAATACACTGCGTGATTACATGGTTAACTTTCAAAAGAAATTGCTATTCATTGTAATTCGTTTGTTTGTTTTTCAATGAAACTCTAATCTCTCGGATTAATTGTATAATTTTCAAATATTTGCCTGTTTTACTGTTTATCGGATTAAAATGACATTTTACTGAAATAA
>JAQGAW010004699.1:0-10567 GCA_034698025.1 Phthiracarus crinitus | reverse complement strand
AAAACAGAATTCACAAACCCATTCATCACATTATATCCAGAAAATTACTGGAAAAAATAAAATGATATTCAAAAACATTTTTGGTCGCAGTATTCGGCAAATATTTAGTTTACTAAAGTCTGATATACTGTTACAGTATAACAAATAAGTTACAGGTTATTGAGTTTATTGACTATATTAGAGAATGTGAGAGACTGTCCACAAGATTCAATGCAGTTCGGGATGTGATGCATTCATAAGCTAATAAATTACGTTTTATTGACCAAATACGTCTTATAGCAGGCGATCGAATAACACGCTATTTTTATTGTTGGGAAAACTGACTGTAAATCTTATGCCTGAAGAAGTAAACTCATCTTTTACTAGCGATTTATGCAGCCGTTGATCAGTATTTCCTCGAACACTATCGCAGTAACTCTTCCTTCCAAATAACTTTTTTTCCACTCAAAGCAAACCCTAAACGTAAGGATTCTTTTCTCGAACTAAAATATTATTTGATGCGCTTTTCATCATAGCTATCATAGATTTTTATTTTCGAACTGCAAAAACTTTTTTTTGCCTTACATTATAGTTGAAAGATAACCAGAAAAAAATGTTCGGAAAATTATTATTTGCGTGAAATGAAAAATGAACTTTCATTAACTGTCAAATATATTTACTTCGAATATTATTTCGAAAACTATTTTCTGTCGACACTCGCTTTTCTTGTGTTTGTATTTTATTTTCTGCTGATGTGATCACTGTTTTTCTGCGCGATTATGCGATATATGCTATACTATTCGGTTATTTTGCTAAATAAATAACACGATAGAACTTTGTGTGGCAATTCTTGTTAATAGTTACACATAACGCTAGTTTATTCTACTTATTCTAACATTACTGTTGATATTGTTTGTGCAACAAAATGTTCAAATACGTTATAAGTACATATCGTTTGTTTTCGAGTATTTCGTGTCAAACACTGTCAAAGTATTAGTAATTACTGTTCAGCACTAATCAATTAATTCTTTCGACGATCAATATATGAACAGTGATTATCAGAATATCTACTTTTTCGGAAATCCGACTTTTTTATAGTTAATTTAAACTTTCGGAATTTAAAATATATGAATTACTTAACTAATTACAGACAAATTTAAACCACTTTAAGTTTCCGAAAACTCCGAAAAAATAACAAACAAAATTTCCGAATTTTCACCGAAATTCTCTTTGAGAAAGTAAGATAAAAATGGCAAAATATTATCAAGTTTTTATAGTTGAATGACAGGCATATCCTCATATTTAAAGATGATTTCAAGTTTTTTTTACTAAATTGTCATTTCGTCTTTGACTCAAATGATTTATAGGCTAAACATTTTAATTTAGAGCATCAGATCATCTTAGGATTCATATCCTCACCTCGCAAATCATACTATGTATCATTTTGTTGTATGTTACTAATGATAACATAAATCAATTTCTTCGTAGCTTCAAAAAATTCAATATACTTAAAATAATTTTTTTCTGGTAATTTTAAATTCTTATATTTAAAAGCACTACATTATACTGTTTAATATAATCAAGTGAAATCACGTTTTCGAATTAATGATTATTTTTTATCAGATAATTAAACAATTATCCTATAAATAAATTAATTTTTATTTTTATGCTTTTTTAAATTTAGGTTTGATAATTAAAATCTTTTAATGTTTTACTACGATTTATCATCGTATGTAATACATGTACAATTTTTTCATTTTTCTTATAAAACTATTGAAAATAAAACAGCGCTTTTAAATTAGTTCAACAAATTGACGATAAAAATCGCAAAACATTATTTAAAAAATTTTAATAAAAAATGGTAAAATTTCGCAAATTATTATTTAAAATAACAAATGTAATGTAAAATAATAAAAAATATCATACCTTTATCATTGCTTACTAATTAAGATTATTAATCCCTTTTTAACAATAATAATAAATAAATGAGACGATTGAGTAAAGATCGTTGAAATCTGGCTGAACTGAGAGACGTACTAAAATTAGTAAGTTGTGTTACACACTATTCGTAGTCAAAGAATTGAAAGAAGAAGCCTCTCTGTTAGCATCCGAGCTATTTGGGTCAGACCTAGTGATTGCCAATGTCAAGGACCTCAAACACGTTTGTGTTTGCAAACCTCATTTCCAGTTCGATTACTATGCAGTTATTTTATATAAGGCCACTAAATAAATTCCTGTGTTTATGAATAATATCAATATTGCACACAATAACTGTAGAGTATATGTGTCAGTAAAGTCAAAGTGCCATAACAAGTAAGTGTCAAAACATAGCGTGTGTTCACCAAATTAATCAAATAATTTGCATTCAATATAACTCCTAATACGGTAATGATATGACATTCGATCAAACGCTCATATTTTGTATTATTCTTGGTTTACTGAAAAAAATTTATTTGATTTTCTTTTTATGTTAATTTTTGTATATTTTGTATCGATTACATACATTGAGCACACGTATATGGCTTTTTCCCCTTCTTTTCAATTTGTTTATGAAAAGTTTATTTACGGTATTCAAAATTTTTATTATTTAATAAAATGCTCAATTAAAACAGTAAAAGTAGTATAAAAATGTTAATTATCTGATTTTAGTCATTATGTAAAGAAAATTCATTTTTTAATTGTATTTGAATTATAATTGTAAGAATATAAAAACTTTTATTCTTACTGTAATTGACTTTTATTCTTACAATAGTTCCCATAAAATTTATAATTATTGATAAATCTATTTTAAAAATGTATTCTAATATTTCAGTTATAATATCATTATCTGACTTCAATTAATATTAACAATATTTGGTTTAAATTTTTGTTTAAATAATAACAAAACAATTATCGTAATTAGTTTACTCAACAAATCGCAATGATGTGTTAATAATGCTAATAACGAGTCGCAAATAATCGGATCGGAAGTAAATAAATCTGAACTTTTGACCATTAAAAAATTTATTAAAATAAAAGATTTTATTAAAAAAATAAGATTGACATGTGACACAATTTAACAATTTAGTTTATAAATACGAATGTACACAAAAAACACCGTATTAAACGAAATGATTAAAAGCTATTATGATAGTTAATCGGAAGATGGATTTCAAAGCGTTTATCTATACAAAAATATGATCACTTACTTATTTACTTTTTTAATTTATTTGACTGATTTCTAAAACGATAATCTCTGCTTTGAATCGGTTCCTGCGTTGATCACAATACTATCTAAAAATTAAAAATAAATATTTAGGTTTATTCCTTAAAATAAAATTTTTTATTTACATATTTTTTTGTTGATTTCAAACTTTCTAAAAATATAACGTATAGCTTATTATAGCGGTTTGTTGAACTTATAACAATTACTTACAGTTAATTCTAATAAAGTTTATGCTGGAATTTTCATACTTATAAATAAGATGAATCGAGTTTTAAATATAGTAATTTCTAATACAAATGAAGTCAAATAATTCATCGATAACTCTTTACTATCCGACGGGTATTTGAATTGTAAAATTTACATATATCATAATCACAATTAGTTTAATAAAAGATAACGCAAAAAATTAATTTGATGCGAAATTATAAAATTGGATTGAAATATTTGTAAGAATATTTTGAATAATTTATTTTGATAAAAAATGTATACAGTATTTAAGCTAATTATGCTTTGACCAAAAAAATATTGACGGATTAAAAATTGAAGTGAAAAAGTTCAGTTTTAGTCTTACGAATTGACTGCATTTAGTCCATTTGGTTGCATTAAACTAAATTTTAAAGATGGTAGTGATTCCGCGAAACCCTAACCGAAATTGAACCGCTAAATACAGATTTTATCACGCATTTTGAAGCCGCTAATTAGTTAAAATTACATGTTAATGGTTGTAATTTTGCATTTGTTTAATTCTTTTTATTGTTTCTAATTTATTCAACAAAAAATATGATTATATCGCTATATTTAAAAACACGCAATCATGTCTTAAGTAATATCGAAATTATTCATCTCATATCTAAATATTTGTTAGTAAACTTGTTAAAAATATTTAAATTACTTGAGATTTAAGAAAATTTTAATACTAATTTTATAATGATTTTATTTAAACGAAATAGATTTTTCCTGTGATTTAGAAAATCAGTAAATTATTTATTGAATCTAACATTATCTTAATAAATCATAAATTTGTGTTTCATGAAACGCCTACACGTGATATTTAATAATTTGAACCAAAGCATCAATTAATATTTATATGGAAGGCTTTAATATAAAGATTGATGGAATTAAATTTGACGGATTAAACTCTGTTGGCATTTTGTTTAATAATTACTCTTATATTTTGTAGTTATTCATATACGAAAAAAGTGTGATATATTTAGAAAAAAATCAATCATTTCTTAAAAAAAAGAAATTTACATTCAGTATTCATGATTGCGTGCGATATTACAATTAAAATGTTAATTATGATTAATAAACAACTATTTTGATCGAAACTTTTTTCGTTTAATGTTTAAATTTTTTAACGCTTACTGAATATATTTTTCGAGTAATTTGTTTAAAATCAGTATATATATTTAGATACATAAAAGAAAAAGTTTGGAAGAATCGCTTCTAATACAGTAATGATTGATCATATTTTTAATGAAAAGAAATTAGTTTGAACTCGATAATCGTTTTTTTCTAATGATACGCGAAAAATCAAATCGCAATTAAATATGACTCAATTTCTTTCGATCTATCAATAGTGAAGCAAATGATAACTTAATTATATTTGAAAGTGAGCCAAAATTTCTATTTGATTAAATCAGTATTTTGATTGTATTATAATATTAGCTAATATACAATAACACACTGTAATTGCTTGAAATAATCAAGTTGTAAACTTCTAAAACTTTACAATCAGTTAAATGAATTGTTTTATTATTGATGGCATTATTCTTTTTGTCTGTTCGCAAAAGTTTCATTCTCTTACTTCTCTTACTGTATTACATTTTAGGTCATTGTGGGCTTAATGACCTTAAAATTGCGAATACTCTTATCTCTCACTCGTTTACCAGTTAGAAAAAAAACCTGATTATTGATTCATACAAAGTTTTCTTAATTCATCACATTATGCGATATATAAGTAAGATAACAATTAAAAGATTTACAAGTCTCGCAATTAGAGTGACATTTATTACGCGAAACGTTAAAACATTTGTCAGTAATACTTATGCCACTTATGACGACATTAAATTACTTTTAACTATATTTCCATAATACTGTGAATTTTACTTAATAGTCACTCGTTTTCTTAGAAGAGCTCTTTATTTGTCATTCGCTAAACTAATTAATAAAAATAAATGAATGAACGGATGACAATATAAGTATAAATCATTATAATAAAAATATTTAATGACAGCGAGTTTCCCCGACTCTTTTTTTAATAAAATATGATTTGACTATTATTTATAAGCGCATATAAATTAAACCAACAAAAGAAGTCATTATCATTCTTAGTTAATGTAATTCTTATGATAGTTTTGCGAATAACTGATGAACTAAAAGAGCATTTTAATTGATGCCACTCTGAGTCTCGCTCTCTGCTATCTATCGTTCGCTGTCTAGATTTCTATTCAAAGTATACAAACCAAGAAATAAATTCAAACTAATTCTTTAATTAATATAGAAAATTAATACTGTATTGCTTATTAAGCGCATTGGGATATACAAAATGTACGGTCAAACAAACATACAAAGCGATAAGCTTTACTCGCAAAACTTCAAAGTTATCGTACGAAAAGAGTCGATCAATTTTACTATGAATCTTCTTCCTAACAAGTAGTGTCTTATATGATAATTTAAAAATACATTTCATTACACGAATCTAATTATAGTAACAAACAAAAACATATCTTTCATTTATAAATTAAAACTATTAAGTATTTCGAAAACGTTTCGTTACTTGAATAAGAAAAGAAGAATAATTATTTTTCTTTCGGGACTCAAAAACAGCGCAGAAGTCATTGTTATAAAACTTAAAAATCCTATTTAATAAACTGATTTATTAATACGCTTGAAATTAGCAGTATAGCGAATAACAAGTACACAAACCGAAAATGAGTTATGACTCCCAAATAAATAAGTATGAAAGCATTAAACTGTGTATTAATTATTGTTGTTTTGAAATATCTTTTTTTATGGAGATTTAATCCCCGCATTGAATCAAAGAAAAAAATAGTTGGAAAAATTTTATTCAAGACATTTGCTAAATACCAGAGAAAAAACAGTTCATTGTCTTCTTTTTAAACTGTGCGGCACCTTTTTGTTGTTTTTTATTGCACACCAATTTTTTTATTTATTCTGGTTTTATTTATATATCAATAACCATTTCGTTAATAACAATCTAGTTATTTTTGTCTATATTTAATAAATAACTAATAACTTATTAAAAAAAAGTAAAAGATAATAAACAAAATTTTTCAAGAAAAAATTTTATTTGAAAGATTAAGCGATAGATTTTTTTTCATTAAGAATATATTGAGTAACTGTAGATAACATTTTTGATTTTCTATATAATCCTAATCATATGTATCTACAAGTTTACAGCTTTACTATTTAAAACGAAGAATAAATTTCGGGCGTAATTTAAATTTTTTTTGCGTATTTCGGTTTGATTAATCTATTCATAAAGCAATCGACTTTTATCTCTAAATTTATGATTTTAAAATGAAATAACATTTATCCTAAGGATTACGTTAAAAAGACTGAAGCTTAAGCATTGACGATAAAAAATTAGCTATAATTAATTAAATTCGTGAAAAAATAAGCAAAAAACGATATCAATAATTTTTTTTAAAAAAGAGTTAACGTAAAAACTCGATTTAAACGATTCTCTCTGTATTTATTAATACCTCAATTTGCTTCAAAATTTCCCGAGAAAATAGTACGTAATTTTGCATAAAATTTTTATTTCTTAAACATTTTCCTAATAAATAAATTTAACTTTGAAAAGTGTTAAATATGCGATATCCAGTGTAATATACGATAATCGAGTCAATCGACACAAAATTTATATTGAAATTTTGATAACTATTATTATATTTATGATACTGTAATAAGTGATCAAATAAGATTAAATTTCATTAAATTTCAAGTTTTATCTTACTAACAATATGGGCAATCTTTTATCATACTAACAATACAGTATTATCTCACTAACAATTTTTAGCTCACTTTTTTTTAAAAAAAGAAGAGCTTATTTTCTAAATAATTTTGAAATATTAAAAAATTACAGATAAATTCTTGATAGAAAATATTTTAGTATTATATATTTTCAGATAGATCTGCTTATTTTTTTCTTAATAAATTATAATTTTGAATCTCTCACATCGATTGGAAACGTTAACATATTTAGATATATATTATATATATATTCCTTCATTTGTTACGATTAACTGGTATGAGTTACGTAGAAGTGAAAGATGTTTGAAAATGATAGTGTTGTCCTGACTCTAAACAAATATCATTGTTTTATAGGTTGCATTAACATATGGAATACTAGAAAGTTTTTGCTTTATATTAATTTTAAAAATTTGTATTTTTTGCTTATTATTTTCAACATTATTCCAATTACTTGTTATTAAGATAAAAATATACAGTATATGATATTGTATTTAAACAGTGTGTTGTCACTTAAACGATTACAATTAAGCTCAATAAACTCGTAAGCCTTAATAAGGCTATAATAGATCAGATAAGCTTTGTTCACTTTCAGCTTTCGTTTTTTTTGCCATCAAAGCTAAAGATACAAAGAACTAAGACTTAAATGATTCTATTCAGTTAGTTAACTGTTATTTTGTGATTTATTATTTTTATGAATGCTTTAGCAAAGATGATCAAATATTTTATGAAACTATGCAAAGGTTTCACCGAATTATCCACAAAAACATATTATTCATCATTCTTAGCGATATTATACATTATTCTTATTTGGATTCCAAGAATCGATATCTCATTAGTACTCTGTTTTGTCTCAATTTAAATTTTAAAACTGTATATGTATGCCTGTCTCTGTAATGTATCAAATAGTTATAACTTACCAGCTCTTTGACAGCTTTTTGACTATACTTTATGGCGAGTCATATGGTATGTCAGAAATATTATTTAAATACTGAATAATTCTGAAACAAATGTTTCATTAATTTGTAAGATACATTTAATTGCAAAATTTACATAATCTGATAATGTTAAACAATGTATAGTAACGTTATATACCCTAAAAAATTAAAATTCAATTAACAACTAACGACGTAAGATAAATGTTTTACGATACACATTAACTCTTTTTAAATAATGAAGAACTTACGCAAAAAATTACAATTATGTTTGACTCGAATATCTTATATTCATGACCCCATTTAACTTTCAAATAATTTTTGTGGGTATAGAATAAAGTGCAACATTACAATAAATCACATTAACATTTTTTTATGTGAGCGCTTCAGGCAAATCAAAAAGAGCATTGAATCAATTTTGTTATTAATTGCCGCTATTATGTATTTTTGTATGCATCGTCTTTCGTCTTCCGATACCCTTAAGACTGGTTTACAATATATAATTCAATTGATTATAACCGAAAGATCTAAATAAAAAAGTTTGTTAACTTTAAAATATAGGAAAAAAATTTCAATATATTATATTAAAGCAATATATTGAAAAAATTAATTAAATTAAACTCAAGTATATAATTAAACAAATGAGTGCTGGAGTGCTGGCAATGAAGTGAATAAACTGGGAAACAACATTATCCAACGCCAGACAGAGGAATAGAGGAATACTGGTATTTTCATTTTCAAGATTGCAACCTTCGATAATGAAAGACTTGTACAGTGAATCACGTTTTGTTCCCTTTTCGTGTAAAATTAAACGTATGAGAAAAAAGCATTTACAAGTAATCTTAATTTCGTGAAATACGGGTCAATATTATTTTAATCTATGACAATACACATGAACACACGTATGTATACACACACAGACACACATACATAGATGGATACAAAAAGATTTTACTTTAATATATTTATAGAATATAATAATAATTTTATGTGCAATTCATAGAAAAATTTAGCCGCGATTTTATGCATTTAGTTAATTCATAATTGCTTTTATTTAGAATTGACTCGTTTTTTGATACACACAACTCATTAATAATTTATATAATTCCATAGTTGAGAACACTATAATTTAAAAGTACAATATGTGGACAATTACATGTGTTCGCTCCGGTAAAAAATGAATTAAAAAAACCTGTTACCACCTCTTCCCCAATTCGTTTTTTAAAATAATCACTTCGTTTTAGTATAGTGTTTATAAAGAGATATATATATATGATAAGCATTGGATTTTAATCTAAAAATAGCTAAAAGGCATTTTACTGTTGCAGACTAAGACTTATTCCGCTTTTGTCTCGATTTATGGTCAACACAAATATATTCATAAATTATTAAAATTATATACTTAGATATATGATCCGATATATATTTTAGTTTCGGATTTAACAATTTTTAATACACTACAATAAAAATTTTCTGCTGGTTATTATACAACTTGTGCTCTCATTATGCTATCAAAAATCAAATACAACTTGCACTCCAAATAATAAATTTATGCAACGGCTAGAGCTTTGCTGTTTTCGTTCCATTCATTTAAAAGCACATTTAACTTTTTTGTCTGAGAAGGTTCACTCAGGTTCAAAGGGTTCACTTCACGTATACTTTTAAATTGGAATTGAGTACAGTATTAAAGGTGGTCAATATATTTAGAATGCATGAAATAATCTCAATTTTATTTATGCTATTATCGAAATAAATTGTTTTTTTACCAGTAAGAAAAATGTGTGTGTTTTCGTTAATTTTATAAATGAAAGATTACTTAATCACTTTATACTGAATACGGTATAGTATCCTATAATATATAATTTGCTAATAATGTTTAAAGTACGGCAGATTAAAATCTTTTTCAAAAAATACTGTATTATATGCAACAATAATATATTCTTTATTGAATTAAAGAGTTTTAAAAATTCAAACGATAACCGTTACTCTTCTACGGCTCGAAAAGCCACCAAATTTTTGCTGATCACAAGTGAGATTAAATGACAAGTTTTGGATGAATGAATAAATAAATAATTACACGCAAATTGTTTGAAAATATGGACAGTTATGGACAACGCTCGAGCGTATGGCTCTCGCAGCTGAGTGTGAGCCTCAAGCTTTGGATTTTTACCGATTGGGAGCGCTAAGCATCGAATTCTGGGCGTTAGCATAGTTTACAGAATATTTTCATAAAAAAGTTTTATTTAAAAATTTTACTAATGTATAGATTACACGAAACATAGTTTTATAAAATATTCTAAAGTACATCAAAATTATTTTAGAATTATGAATACACTGTATATAAATTTATTTCGAAATTTAGATATAGGGTATATTAAATTTACTTAATTTTTGTAAAAATTTCTAACAATCAAATTACGAGTAGCGCTTTAGTGCGTTAAGAAAGTGAGCG
>JAQGAW010004698.1:0-10570 GCA_034698025.1 Phthiracarus crinitus | reverse complement strand
TTTCAATTTCTGCAATCCTTTCGACTTTATTCGCTTTCCAATCGCTTTCGGCGTCAATGGCTCGTGTTTTGGCATTTTCCCGATCTATTCAATTATTTCAGTTGATTTGGTATTTCAATTTCAATTTCAATTAATAAATAACAAAATATATCATATAATCATATAATATTATAAGTATTATATATGATAACTCATATAACGTTTACTCGTAAGTCATAACGTTATATAATATGTAATATAAACACCAAAACTGTGTTCACATTCACCCACAGATGTCTCTCTATCTCTCAATCATTATTTTTCTTTATTACTAGATTTAAATCCCGTCTTCGGTGGCGAATAAATAGTATTCAATTGTTTATTAACTTAGTTTTAAATCAATTAAAAATTTAAACTATTATTATCTAATTATAGTTACATTTTTGGATAAATTTTCACATATATTTGAATAAAACACTGATTGAACAATAAAAATATTTTGTAAAAAATGTAAAGAGTACGTTAAGTGATTGCCATGATACTGATGCTATAATATCCAGCCTTACATCAGTATTTAAGGTATTGATATGACCTTTCATGCAAAATACCGCATTTTTCCTTTAATCGTATGACAGGGAGATTTATATGTTAATATCTATTTGAGATTTCTATTTAATTAAAAGTAGTTTTATTTTCCAGAAATTTCTCGGTTTTGGCTCTTTAGTAAAATATGCATATAATCTGTAAAATTATTCCGTTTCGAACTAAAAATATGAAAATAGGGCATCAAAAATTAGGAATTATTCAACTGATAGCAAAACTTTATTGTGTCAAAAATGCATTAAAACCATATTATGAGAGCAGCCAAAGCTTTATATATTCTAATTTAAAGATGTTCCATAATATGCAATTCAATATTAATTTTTTTCCGGAATTGTTCCCGGTTCTCGCCCGTTTTAACAAATATTTAGTCCCGAAAATCCCTAGCCCTACTGATATGTTGAGATATGCTTACAGAGAAAAACGATTGTAATATAATATATGCGACTTAAGTTTTGTGACATAACGCTAGCCATTATAAGATCATATAATACCTGAAATCGAATGGAATCTTTCGCTATTCTTAATAAAATATTTTACAAAAATTAATGGCATATGTCAATTTAAATTAAATAAGTTTAGAATGAATATAAGGGGATTTAAATCGGTAAATGCCGACTTAACTAACTTTTATAAATAATAATATTCAAAATTACATATTTTTTACTTTTAAATATTAAACCAACCGAACAATATTTACAAAAATTAATCTAAAATAAAGAAACTGAGTAGAGCGAGCAACCTTTGGTGCGTTCTACCAAGGTTTTCGTTAGTTATGATTAAGGTTGTGAAAAATCGGTTTTGACCGAAAAAGTTTTAAAGATATAAATTTCGGTAAAACTAGTTATACACTTTATTTATGTTAAATTATATAATTTTAAAAACAAATTTTTTAACCGAAAAAACCGAATTTAGGGGTTTCTAACCGAAATTACCGAAATTTAACATTTCAACCTAATTTTATAAATTAAGTCTAAAACGTTTGTTTTTACGAATAAATTTCAAATTTTATTAACTTGTTATATAATTTACTGCAATAATTTTATTAAATAAGTTAAAATATGTTCTTGAAAACTTATAAAAGTAAACTAATTAAAAGAACTTAATTATTTTTGACATTAAAATATATATTAAAATTGTATGCAAATTTATAAAAATTAATTTATACGTTTTAATTACCGGTAAGTTTTATTTGCAATAATACTTAGATTTATTCCTAATTATATCGAATTGTATAATATTCAATAATTTTATTTGTTTATGTTAATAAAAATGTCAACCGGAACCTTAAACGAAATTGGTCTATAATTCTAACCGATAACCGACCGAAATTTGCACTTTTCTAACCGATTTTTCACAGCCTTAGTTATGATAACTATATCGTTAACATAACTAAGCGATAACTCAATAAGAAAATAGTTAATTAACGAAAATGAGTTCCACAAAACTTTATTAACGAAGCTTTTGTTTTCGTTAACTCAACTAATTCGTTAGTGTTTCCATTTGTGACTTACTAGGAAGCAATAAATAATTTTTTTGATTCAAGCATAGTTAATATTTATTAAAATTGATGTAATAAGAGATTTTAATAGAAAACAAGAAAGAGTATTCGCATACATAATGAGCTCACTTTGTATTATATTCTCAGTTAATCTAATAGTGTATTCCAAATATTTGTGTATTAAATATTTTTTGACATTTTAATTATAGTTTCTATTATTTCCAACAATATTTTATTTTGTTTTTAAGCACTTAGTACTTTGACTGTATATTGTTTTATAGGAAATAATTTATAATGAGATAACATGAAGCATAATTTAAATAAAGCGAATTCATGTGTTTTTAAGTTAATATCGAGAACAAAATTAAAATTTCCGTTTAGAATATAAATTTGATATTTAAATTTCTTTATAACAGGCTTAAGTTTACTTAAAATAATAAAACGTACCCTTAAATTCGTAAGATATTATTTATAAGACATAACGAGCGAAATAATACTTTATAAGACTTAACAAATACGTTCATTTGGCTTATTTATACATGATTCGTACTCATACTTAATTAAAATGTTAGTGTCTTTTACCATAATAAACTTGATTTTTCTTAAACATTCTTTCCTTAGTAATATTAAATGTGTTCGAAAAGTTTTTCAAATATTTTTCGGTTAAGAAATGTTATCGAATTATATTTAACGTTACATCAATCTTCACTTAAACTGTTAAAAATTTAAATTATATTCGAACATACAAAACAGTTATTTAATACATTTAAACATTAATAAAAGTTATAACTTAAGTTTTTAGCGATTAGACAAATATATTCAGGCAAAAGAAACTGACACTGAAATGGATCTGAATTTTTGGAAACTAATGCGCGATTAATTCCAAATGTAATACATTAACTATAACTCCTATGTATGTATCAAAACATCTTAAAAGAGCGATGTATTAATTAGGTATTTATGGAATTGGAAATTATTCGCTAAATTCGCTAAAGTCTTAATTACAATAAAAACGGGTTTCGCATTTAAATATCTGGTTCTTATATATAGACCGATGAACTTAAATAACGCAATTTCTGTGTATTAGTGTGTGTGTCTCACGAGTCACACTCACAACACTCACAACGCTTAACACGTTTACGCAATGCCCAAACGCGCATCACGTCTAACATTCAAATACAGTTACTCTAACGTTACTCTACTGTAGAGTAAAGAATCAATACTTACTATAAATTGTGTGTTAGTGATGGAAACCAGCGATTCCTCCGAACAAAATGTAAGTTTTCAATCATTAATTAATATTACGTAACATCTGCTATATTATATTAATTATTAAATTTAAATTATCGATTAAACAATACTTTAATAAAAGTACAGTTAAGATAAGATATCGGATTATACGGTAATAGCGATGTATCACTGGTTGCAGTTCAACGTCCTGTTCCAATGGTCTCAATTTTAGAGTCATATATATTTTTACTTCGAAACTAGTTTATGATTTATCTTAATTTTACTTATGTTACAAATTATCAGAACAATAGAAAAAAATTTTGAAAACTTTGTTTTGAACTTTATTTTTATTTTTTTTCTGCCATTAAAGTTATACTTAACTTACGCCAAATGGTTTGAATAAATTTTAATATTATTTCTATTATAAATATAATATTTATATTTTAATCACACCTTATTTTTTAATTCTACAAAACGTTTTTCTTAAATGAATTAATTTCTTATAATTAATAATTTATTTGTTGAACTTAATCGAAATTAGTTTAATTAAATTAAATTTAAATCTTATTGAAACTCAATTTATTTCTATTTTAGTCATTCGAAGATGCAGTTGAGTGCACTGAGGATATATCGGGGTCAGTAAATCATATTTAAATAACTAATTTAATTATAAGTTATTATTTTAAATCTATTTTTTTCTTATATTTGCCACAATATTTATATTTTATTAATAAACGCAATCAAATCGTGATAAATAAACAATTAATGCCTTAATACCTCTCTAGTCCTCCAGATTTGGAATCGGCTCTCGAAGAGGTTGTAAACTTGTTGTCGATGGCATTAAATAATCGCTTTCACGAAGCACTATATCTTACATCGCGCTGGTACTTAAAACTACTAATTTAATTGTGATTTATTATTAAATTCATAAAACCAGGGCTCATGAAAGTTTATATCACGCGCTTGGAAGAGGAACTCTATGTTTTTTAAAGGGATGTCTTACGTTGGAAAGAGTGAGTTATTGAAAACTTTTAATCTTAATCAATATATCACAAAAATTTCATTAATTATCTTTTTATTTTATTTTTTTACATTTAGTTTATATATTATTTTTTGTATTTTATTATTATTAATAACTGATTACATTGGAAAAATATTTACAAAAATAAGCAGTTTTTTATATAATAATAAATTAATATAAGATATAATTAATGCGTTTAGAGATAATAAATCATTTTATCATTTTATATACTTTATAATTACGTATAATTGTTTAAAACAACGAAAGATTTATACAGCAAAAATGGCAAAAAGAAAACATTTAGTAAGAACTCACAAATGCATATGCAGTATTAGATGTAAGCTTATAGAGAATTTAATAAATTAACATAATAATATCATTTCTGAAGCTTAACTATTCCATGTGAATTACATCTCACACTGTTGGGTATTGTCATAGTTGGACAAATTTAAATTTACTTTTGACAAAAATAATTTAATTTAGACATTAAAATAATTCTATCAGTTCTAATACCATGAGAGTCCAGCTGTGCGTTGTGCTGACGAACTCCAAACTATAATATATAATACACATAATATTGCTTATATCTAGAGAACGGGATTACCAGAACTAAAAAGTGGTTAAACTGAAGCCAACAAAAATATATAAAAACGGGAAAAGTTCTGAAAAAAATATTGCAATAACAGTCAAAATAATAAAAATTATAAAAAAGAATTAGATTGGAATTTATCAAATAGTTTTAAATTTGGAAATTCTATACCTCTTAATAAATTTTATATAAAGAAAATATTGCTTAATTTTTAATAATTCAATTTTAGTAAAAGTTATAATTTTTTGAAATTAGTAACCCATAATCGATAATTTTGAAGATTAAGATGTAGTTGGAATTTTCCATAATAAATTTAGTTTTTGCAAAATATAGCAAAAAATTTTTTTTGGATTTATGTGGATATATGAGAATATTTTACAAAAATGTTAAAACTGTGAAAATTCCACTGTTAATTAATTAGTTCATTAATATTATAATATATCAGATAGAGATTAATATAATCTCCCAATTAAGTGATCAAAGAAAAATAATGGGATTAACAAGGGAATCCTTATCCCTATCCCTGATTATAACCAGGAATCGGATTTTTATGGTGTCTTAAGGCATCAAATTAAGGCATTAATCAAATTATGGTGTCAATTATGGTGTTGATTTTAGCATTTTATCCCACTTTCAGTAAAATTTAGAATATTTTTCCTAGTTTTTAAAAATATTTTTAATTTTTAAAAAAATTTTTGATTTTAAATTGGATCAATTTTGTCATAATTTGTATTGTTTATTTAATTAAAAAGTTCTTAAAACGTCACAATAATTATAAATAAGTTTTAGAATAGTGTTTTTAAAATTCAAACACAAAATGGTTTTTAATAGACAAATATTGTAAAAAATAGAATTTTTCTAACTAAATGTAATAAAATTGGGTGTAATTTTGACACAATATTTCATATTATGGTGTTAATTTTAAAGGTTTTAATATAATGGTAAATTATGGTTTTAAGTTAAAATTATGGTAATTTATGGCAAATTATGGTATACCATAATAATCCGATTCCTGATTATAACCATAACAGTAAAATTTTCTTCGAGAAAAATTCTTTTACAAATATTTAATTTTTTTGACAAATATTTAACTTTGTTTAAATTTAAAGTTAAATAAAACGAATGTAACTCTTTTTAGCTGTGATTAAAAAAATTAGGAATTTATAAATATGATTTCTAAATGAGATTTCTTGTGAGAAAAGCATTGCTACTAAAGTATATAAGCTGAACTTATTTCTACTCTTATAAAAAAATCGAGCTGAATGAATAGCCAGTGAGCTGATTCGTGAGTGTTTGTGAATATAAATTTATAAATTAATCGTTTTTTTTTAAAGAGAAAAAATTGGCTCAAAAAAAGTTTATTGTTACTGACACTTTTTTTGATAATAAAGTAACGTTTATCATTAAAACCCATTAAAGCTTCAAATGCATTAAATCTATTTTTAGGAAATAGATATTGTTGTTTGCAATTTAAAGAAAATTAAGTGAATAATTTTGATTGTTACTGCGAAATCAAAATAAAAATTACCATAATTTTAGTTGTATTGTTATATTTTACAAATATTAGTTATATTAGATTTACATAATTTAGTTTGAATACACACACTCAGTATAAAATATTTCTTATATAATAATAAAACATAATAAAAAATTTCTAAATAATAAATAGATTTACAATTTTATATATGATTGATTAGTATAAAAATACCGTAAAAATGCAAATATATTTTTTATCTTAAATAAAAGTTTTGATTCGTATGTATAATTTTAATATTTATATAACAAAGAATGAGATCGAGACAGCAATGGATGCGTTACGAAACTGCATAGACGTTTGTTATCGTAAGAAAAGATTTAGTGTCACTAAAATCGTTTGGAGGCCTAATTACAATCAATACACTGACGGTAATAAATCATTATTGAAATTCGCCATTTTTTATCAATCATTGCGTTTTTAAGTGTCAAAGCGATTATACTTTGCTTGTAATTTTTTTAGAGGAAATTCACGCCGAACTGTGTTATGCAGAAGCGCTTCTAATGACAGCATTGCTCACATTTCTCGAAGATCAAAATTTAATAAATCTGGTGAAAGGAGCGTTTCGTATACGAAACTGCTATCAATCTTATAAGTAAACTTTTGGCGTTTAAAAAAATTTGGCGCAGAAAAATTCATTTTCCTCTCATCTTTTATCTTTGCAGAGAATGTCAATACATTCTGAACAATAGGACTGAATGGCAAAGCGAAGCGATAAGAAAACATTTCGAGAGTGGCGTTCGTATGGGCATTGGAACTTTCAATTTGGTTCGAATCTCAATCCAAACGTTCGAACATATTCTCAATTATTTCATTTATTTTAAATTAATAGATGATATCTCATATGCCAACTAAAGTATTGAAATTACTTGAATTTGTTGGATTCTCCGGCAATCGTTCGGTTGGATTCGAAGAACTAGAAAAATCAACTCAATTGTCTGATGGGTTGAGATGTCCATTAGCTATGCTTATTATGCTCTGTTATCAATGCTATATCGAACATATTTTTGGTAATATTTGCCAATTTTTAGAAACTTTAAATAAGAACTAAACTTTGCCTCAGGTCTTGGTAACGGAGATTTAATTTGTGTCAAACAATTACTGAATGCCAGTCTCGAAAGATATCCCAATGTATGCGATAAAATCGAAAATAAATTATGTTAGTTTTTATATATTTAACAGATGAAAACATTTTCTTAGAGCGCTTTTTTCCTACTATTTCTCGGAAGACACGAACAATTGAGTGGAAACGTAAAAGAGGTAAAAGAAATTTATGCCGTTTAATAAAAGCAAAATAAATTTTGTAACACTGAATTTTTGTTACACATGCAAAGGCGATCGAAAAATTTAAAAAGTGCATTGAAATACAAGACGAATGGAAGCAATTTCATAACATTTGTTACTGGGAGTTGTTGTGGTGTCACGCGTAAGACTTATCAACACTTACTCTTAAAAATCTCATTTTGCTTTAAACTTATAGAGTTGAGAAAAATGATTTATTATCGCATCAATTCTTTGTTTTCAAAAATACTAACTTTTTTATATAGAATTACCTTCTAAGATATAAAAATACTTATGAGCAGAAACGGGAGTTTAGCGATCAGTTTTTCTTTGTTAGCTTCAGTCTCAGAAAAAGATCGATACAAATGAGTTTAAATAATTTTAATTTCAAAATTTCAGCGTTCAATGCGATTGGGATAACTCAGCGAAATATGCGGATATACTGCGCCGACAGTGCAAATGGTCACCAGCGACATATACGTACCAATACGCAACTTTTTTATATATGAAAATGACCGAAAATAATTGTATTGAACTAAAGCAAGATATTAGCGATCTTTTAAAGTATTAACGGAAATATATATATACAATAAAAATATTTTGAATTATTTACAAATCAAATATATTTAGGATTGTGCCACAACTAAAGATTCGATATGCGGGCAAAACAGTTCCCGCGGAAAAATTTGCGATAACACAATCAGACAAATATTTCGCGCAAAATGAAATGCTTTTATTGCCAGCATTGGTAATACAATATTGTAGTACACGAATATGTCTTATAGACGAATAATGTGCGCTTATTTTTATGAATTCCAGGAATTCCTTTATATTTGGAATATATTTGCCACTATAGGAAACGCACCAAATATTCTCAATCCGATATTAGAAAGAGTGGAGCAAACTTTAAATCAACACATAAACGATAAAAGTATTTTTTTAAAAATATTTTTCTTTAACTATTTTATAACTTTATATTAACAAAAACTTTTATTAGATATAGAAGAACGTCCGCTCGATAATTATTCCCTATTATTATTACTTAAAGGGATGTGTTTGAGGAATTTAAGTTATCCTTTGCAGGTATTTTTTTAAAATTTGAATTTAATACTATAAAACTTTTTTAAACCTAAAAAAACAAAACACATGCATATTAACATAAAAAGTATTAATTAAAGATTGTTAAAACTAATGTTTTATCATTAATTAGTGTAAATTACTATATATTATCAGCGCTATTCTAACTTTCCATTCATTGAAAATATTATGTGTTCTACTATTGATTAAACAGAAAAATGATCGTTTTCGGTATTTCTAATAGATATCGATTTTTTGATTGATAAAAGCGATTTTATTTTACGCGTTTTTGTGCGTTATTTAACAAAAATTTTGTTTATATAATTAAAATCGATATAAAATATTTTTAATTAATTTTTGTTGACAAAAGCATACAAAAAATGATTTATTAATCGTAAGTATATTTTTAGGCAGAAGAATGCTTTAAAGAAATTCTTAATTGGTATACCAAAAAGTTATTATAATAATTTAAGATTTGAGTGATAACATTGACTATAAATTAAAATATAGCGAGAAAAGGATAATAACGGACACATTTTTAGCGCCACACGCATCGATGGAACTGGGATTAACCCATCTCTATGTGGACGAGTATTTAGAAGCACGCGTTTGGCTGGAAAAGGCTCGAAGAGAATACACCGGATATTTGCTCGAAACTATAGTACATTTTCGTGTACATTGCGCTATGAGAATCATTAAGACGAAATTACATTCATTACAATTTTCTACGAATACTTCCGAAGAAACTACGCCTGAATTAGAAAATGACATGAATAACGATGGCTTTAACAGTAGAATCAGTTCTATGTTTATGGAGTTATCGAAACGAATGAATAATGTGGCTGTGAATGAAAAAGCGCACAACAGATCTGCTGAATACGAGGACTTCTTGGATGCATATCAGACTAAATTATAATAACAGGTTTCATAAAAACAAAATATTATCTAAAACTAATTCGTAATTAAATTCAAATATTATTATAGTTAGCCTTTATTTTTATTACATTTATTAAAATTTTCAGTAAAAATGTTTATTCGTATACAACCAAAACATTCAAATTACGGTAATCACCACTTGTTTTATTAATTTTTATTTTTTAAAAAATCGTTGAATAAATAGGTAGCGTTTAATGCATTAAGAGTTCTAAATTGACTAAAATAAAAACTCTACGTTTTAATAAATGTTTTATATTAGAAAAGTTTTCATAATATAATTTACATGAGTTATATATAATATACATTTAAAATCTTTTAGCTTTAAATTTTTTTAGACATTGAATATATGTATAATAAATTGTCAAATATATAAAGAAAAATACAATGAGAGCATATAAATATGAATAAAAAGTGAATATTAAAGCAATTATTAGCAAATATTTTATGAAAATTATTAGAAAGTTATATACAATACATACGATCTTATAGTTATACCAATACGGTATATGAATAAGCAAACAGTTCATAAACAATATCTAACGCTAAGATTTTTCTTTATTTTATACGTTTGAATATTTCAATGTGAGATATGGTATTCAGCGCAGATAATCACGTATCGTAAAGAGATTTTTGAACAGAGAGTACAGTAAAAATAAAAAATTTTAGGAAATAAGTTACGTGTGGTCAGTCTTAAACTTTATCTCAAAAGAAGATTGAATCTCCAAAAGTATTTGTGAATGTCATGAATAGTGATGAGAATCAGCTCGAAAACCTGAGCTGTAGCTGAGCTGCGAGCTGAGCTGATTTAATAATAAATTTTTA
>JAQGAW010004697.1:0-10572 GCA_034698025.1 Phthiracarus crinitus | reverse complement strand
ATTTAGTATTCAGCTCCTATAATTATAAGCTGAGCTGGACTATGTCAGAGCTGAGCTGAGCTGATGAGCTGGAATTTGTCATTATATATATATATTGTATGAAAAATTTTAATTTTACTAACTTATTATTTTTTTCTAAACATTACACTAATATTATAATGACTCATTATTATATGACTAATTTATTTATTCAATCTTTTTTGAATTTTGAGTCATTTATATTATAACTCAAAAGGAAACAGAAAAATACTTTAAAAAAGCACAAAAGTCAGCTCAAACAGCTCGATAAGCTGATTTTTGCAGCGCGAAAACTCTAAAACAAGAGCTAAATTTCAGCTCGAGCTGCAGCTAGCTCAGCTCCAACAGCTCCAGCTCTCATCACTAAATTTTTATAATAATAGTTTACGAATAGTCGTTACAACAACGGTAAACAGTGTTCACGTGAACTCCAAACTTAGTGTTCCATTTGACGAACAATTGGAGCACAACGGTTGTGGTAATTCGCTTATACACAGAAAAATAATTAAACGGTAGGTTTGTTGGGTGTGGACCGCCCGCCAAATACATAGTGATGGCAGCCCGACAGCACAACGACCGGACTGTCCACTCGTTGTGTGACAGCTGTCCGATACCGTTTCAGCACATGAAATCTCGTCAGTGACTTAACAGAGTTCGCCACATCTAACAAACGCCTTTGTCCTATTAATAGTTATTATATTAAAATTTATCCTACTTTACATACTTGGTTTTATAATGAAATCATGAATTTAAAACAGGGTTTACTTATAATTATATGTTTTTTTTGCTAAATTATTTTGCAATCAAACAGTCCGAGAAGTACACGAAGATAAAAATACAGTAACATATTGGTATAGTTTCATTAGAGGGTTTGTTCTGTTATTGTTAGCCAAAAAAGTTAGGAGGGGTTTACGAGGGTGAAAATGTAGAAATAAGTGTATATTTTGTAGAAATAGATGAATCGGGGAGTGTGGTATTGTAAATGTAACAAGGGTAGGCTATTACATAATGAAATAAGACATAAATGGATAGTAGGAGTTGGTAGAAGAACTAAAGAATGTTTCATGACTCAATTCCCAAATCGATAAACTAATGTCATAGACTATTGTTTTGAAGCTAGAGTATAAACAGGAAGAAAAAAATTAAAAAATTTAAAAAAATAAAAAAAAAATTAAAAATGTTTGTCAAAATGTTTTCTTTAAGGAATGAGGGTCAATTCAAGCCTAACCTCCACGTGGTAACCCGTTGTTAACACTGACTGGCCTCTGCAAAAACAAATTATGTCTAAAAAATTGAAAATTAAAAAAAGGTTTTTTTTAAATATCGGGACAGGGGGTCGTAAGGGGGAGTGGTAGTTTCTTTTGACTACATTTTGTGAGATGAGTCCGATAAGGTATTACATATATCTCTTGACCTCGGGTTCGTGAGTGGTCGTATTAGGTCGGGACAGGACTCATTAAACTCAGCTCGACCATTTCGAGTCCATATTTTATAGCTATTGAATTCTATATCTATAGGTCGCTTTAGATGTCGCCACTATAAAAATATCGTGTAAATTTCGCGCAATAAAAGTTTTAAACTAAAGTAGTCACATTTGCGACAAAAAAGTTTATTAGTCATTGTTTAAACTAATAGTTAGTCACTTTAATTCATTTCGCTTAAAAAATAAAGTCGCAAAACCGACAACACATAGTTATAGTAAAACTTGGTTTTGACGAATCTAGATCAGACACAAAATACACGCGATTGAGCGCGATATAACATCAAAAAGTCTTTAAAGGACATCACAAAGCGATTCGATGTAAATGTGACAAAAATATGACAACTAAAGAAAAACTTAATAGTACTCAATAAAACATTAAATATAATTATAAATATATATTAATAAATAATTTATAAATTAAAACCGATAGTGTCTCGAAATCTTTATCATTATTTCATCAACAATTATAAAAGAGAGAGTTTCAGTAAATCTTCGCTTTTCGTATCAATATTGCATTTCATTGGTGAGACACGGGCTGGTAAACAGTTATCTTCGCATTTAATATAATTAATGTTAAAATTATATTCGCTTATCTTAGAAATATCATCACGTTTTGACCACAAAAGCTCAAGAAATTCGCATTAAATTGATTCCGGTATTGAGTCCAACTTTAATTGTGACAAAAACATGTCTCGGCTTTCATTATTAGTTGACTTCGTTTCGTCCATTAAATTATATTTTGCTGTTTTCTTTGAATTATCGTTATAAATGGAGTCAATATATTCCATGGTTTCGATATAAGCATCGCTGACATTAATCTCAGCGATGGGTTTCACATAAGCTGTTTTGACATTAAAATTGACTCTAAAAAGTTGTTTCGTTTTGTCCAAAAACACGTGGTTTCTCTTATTCTTCTCGTAATAAATAGAATTTGTTCCCATATGAAGATTAATATTGAATCGATTCATGAAATCAGTTCCCAAAATGACATCATATGTCATCGTATCGCAAATGTTGAACAGTATTTCGCGATTTATTTTCTCGTAATTTACTTTCCCCACTGCTGTTCCAATCGCTTCGACCATAGAGTTGATTCCTCGTAGTTTGACATTAAGATTGTGGTAATCGATGTTCAATTGACTAATGATTTTGTTGTGAATCACGGAATGAGAAGCACCAGAGTCTAAAAAAGCGTTCACTATTAGCGTATTATTTATTTTTAATTTCAAAATTGGTTTTTCCGAATTAGTGACAAAATTAAGTGATGGGCAATTAATAATATTAGCCTCTACTATGCCATCAGTAGAGAGGCTTACTTGTTTAAAGTATCAGATGTTTGATTATTTTGATTATCTATCAAAACTGTCGTTGCTTTGACACGTGTATTGCGATTTGCATTTTGTTGTGATTTAAGGCGTTTCCGTTCATTAGCTTCTTCTCGTCCTTTCTGTGCCTGTCTTTCGTTTTTTCGTCTTACCATCATTTTTGGCATAACAATTAGCTTCGGTGTAACCTTTTCCTGAACACCAATCGCACACTAAATCGTTTCGATTGTTCGATGATTGAAAATTTTGAGGTCTTGTTTGTTGAGACTGTTTTTGTCTATTATTTTGACCTGTATTTCTAGCCATTGCTATGATTTTCTTTTCGCGTTCTCTTCGCACTGACTAGATATTCCAGTTATCGACATGTATGATATAATCGAGAAATTCGGCTGTAGAACTGTCTTCAATTAACTTATTGCCCGTAACTATCGCTTGTGTTGTCGGATGAAGCTTTTCGACCAAATAGTTTCGATAAATAAGATCATTGACGTCAGAATATGGTTCCATAATTTTATTGTAGGCATCGATGATCTCACGAGTTGTGCCATACATATTACGATCTAAATTTTTGATTTGAGTTAAAGCTGCAATTTTCGATGATTTGGAGGTAAACGCTCCTATAAAGGGTTCTTTGAAATCACTCCAATCCAGTCGTTATAATGATTCTCGTTATAAAATATACGATATTTGTCTGAAACATTAATATGAATTCTAGAGCCAACCATATCCTTATACTTAACACGTGGCCAGTTGTTACACCTCGCCTGATGTTCAAAGTATTCAATCCATTGTTTAGCGTTTTTCCCCATTTCAAACAATTTTACTAATTTTAAATTTTCCATATTATCGCTTCTTTGCGTAGAAATTCTCGAAACAGTGTCCGTAAAGCTTTGCGTAATTGTTTGATCAGAGGGATCAATAACCGTATTATCGATATTTATCGACTGTTGCTGGACAGATGTGTTAGGATCGGTTAATAATTGTTGACTAGTGTTGGTGTTACCAATGCTGGTACTATTACCGCTCGGTTGAAATACAGACGGTATTTGAGATGTGTTTGCTGTCTGATTGGCAGTAAAACTTCTCATCAAATCAAACTTCGCATTCATATCTGTCCGCATTTTATTCAATTCGTCATTTGATTGTTTCGTTGTATCGATTAATTGTTTCTCTAAATCTCTCTGAGAATTAGTTTGAATCGCTAAGTCATTTTTTAATTGATTGATATCTTTTTCGTCTCTAGTATATTGAGATTTATACGTATTCAAGTCTTTTCCAACTCCTTAATCCTTGCATTGGCTTTGTCTAAATCTGCCATATCTTCATTTTCTAAATTACTCTTTGTTTTGTAAATATCTGGATGAAAAACAGTGTTTTGTCGAGTAATCTTCGTATGTACTCTATAATCGTTAATCTCTCCAGACATACGCTACCAAAATCAAACTCCAAATAACGATCGCAATCCTCCACCATTGTTGTGGACGAATCGGTGGTTCACGCGTTACCGACGGTTACCGATCAGTCACACAGGGGTAACAGAGACCTGCTTTAATGGGTTCGGTTTGATAGCGAATGCCAACCAATGTTACCACTAATCGTGTCGAACACAATTCGATTAATCACTATGTGATCACTGCTTAAAGTTATTATTAAATTAAATAATTAAATCGCTTCCGATTCTAAGATATATTTAATTAATAAATAAACCACAATTTAGTGAATTAAAATCAAATAATTTATTAAAAAATTACAGAAACGCTTAAAGCGTATAAAAACGACTTAATTATGTTAGTGCTTAACAACGACTGACGTGTTAAACATTACACGACAGGAGACTTTACATAAGAAACGTTTAAATAAAACAATACTTTCAAACTTATAGTTTTTCATTTTAATAGGAGTGTTCGCGTGTTAGACGTTATCACGTACAACACAAATATTGGTGGTCTTATTAAATATAAAGTAAAATCTGATAATGACTCGAAGTACTTATCAACCATTGGTGGTCTTAATATTCCGCAAATTTTAAGTGCGATGAATTCCCCAAATGTCACACAATCACCACAAAGTCTGTGTAAAATTGATTATGGAAGCAAAAGTTCGGTTTAGGGATGCTTTAGAACCTAATTTTAGGCTAATGTAAAATATGTTTAAATCAATTGCTACAAGTTTTACTCAAAGAGTGGATAAAAATGCGATTAAATAAAACGGAAATTATTTTATAGCTAAAGAATAATTATATTTTTCGAAACAGGTGAAAATGGGTAGCAATTAATAAACTATTTTGATCATAAAACGAAGTTTCATAAATTTCCTCGACATAAGTTGAAAGAATTAGTTAGATTGCTAATGGATATAAGAATCGATGAAAAGTATACGAAGTTCGTTTACGATAATCGTTATTTAGAATGGGGTAAATTTATGAAAGCAGTTGTATCTCATTTATATTCAAAATCTTACAAAATAGCAGCTTTTATATATCTATTGTATACATGATTTGTTAATTTATTTATGTACAGATAATATATTTAATACACATGACAATATTTCAATTACTGCACAGAATTACTGCTTTAGAAATAAAAAAGCATTAAATATTAAGTGAAATTGAATTAGCTACGCTTTCGTTTACTATAGATTGAGATATCGTTGCTTTGATTGTAGGAGGAGAGTCCTAAGACTCCCACCCCTGGATGGTCAAGGGAAATACCCCACGATTGGAGTTAAGCTCTTGATGGAGTTAAGTAACGCCTTGGGCGTGGTAGCGCTGTAGTAAGTTGCACAATAGTGTTAAGTGTATTATCACCCTGTAGAGATATTTAAATAAATAGCACTACAGTGCGACACAATTTTGAAGTAATATCGAGTTTTGAACTGTTGTGTGTTGTGAAAAGTTGGACTGTTTATCTAACCTAACTTAAGCTAGGCTAAGTTAAGCTAAGTTAATTTAAAGAAACCTTTCTTAACTTAAATAAACCTAAGCTAAATTAACAATACCTAACTATTAGAAGGAAATTAATAACAAGTTTTTTCTACTATGATTTAAGATGTATATTCATATAAACATTTCCTTTTTTAAAAAAGTAGAATTTATTTGTATATTTTATAATTTCTTTTTAATTAATAAATTAAAATCATTATTTTAATTATCTTTATTCCCAATTCTCGTCATCATCTTTTAATGGCAAATATTTAGCCTCAGACTAAATAAAATCAATTTTTTTGATTATAAGAATTTGTACATTTAGACACTTCAGGTTCAATTATGTCAACATTCAATTTTTTGCATTATTTTTTTCGAATGCATTAGGTTCAATCCAGTGAACTATTTTACAATTACGGTATTACCGCACATACATATACCTACCTTCATAACTGCATGCCGTTACTCACCATTAAGGTTTATTTTATTTTTTATGAACCTCGGATATAACAGCATGCAGTAGAAAATTTGGAATAGATCCAGACACAATAATAGTGAAAGAGGCATCGTCACAGACAGTCTTTGTTATACAAACAATGTATGGAAATGTTGTGACGCCAAAATTCCTGAAAAACAGAGAATATTAGGAACAGATGCCAACAGATTGTGATAATTGCGAAATAAAAAATCGATTATTACCATTCAGAAAGTACGTTACTATTCGTTGTGTTGAATATTCAAATTATTAAACTAAAAATAAACCTAATCAACACATATCTCCCCCCTTCAACCTTCCGATTTCACATTCGACATCCACCTTCTCATTAACCTCCAAACCCCACTCATACTCGGCGACCTCAACTTACACCACCGCCTCTGGTACAATTCGCAGGATCCGGACACTCGCGGTCTGGATCTTGTCTAACAAATCGACATCTCATCTGTTTGTATTTAAAATACAAACACCCCCACACGAATCCCCACGCACATATCCCCTACAGCCCCAGATATCTCACTAGCTCACTCTAGCTTAGTCCCGCTCATCTCCAGGTTAACATGACCAGACCTCTCTTCAGACCATTTCCCATTCCATCTATCCATAAACACAAAACCACCAATCTTAACCTATTCCAAAAACACTTTCACCAATTTCAAAAAAGCAAACTGGCCGGCCTACACCGAACTCATCGAAAACAACCTGGCAACTCTCTCCTATCTTAACTATCAAAAAACCCACCTAACCCAACTCCCTTACAAAGTGAACTAAAATCACTCAAAATTACCATCTCAAAACTAATCCTAAAAACAAAAAATCACGTTGTCAAACCAACATCGAAAAATCAACCGAAAAAATAACCCCCGCACTCTATGGAAAATAATAAAATCAATTAACAATAGCACACCAATCACCCACAAAACCATAACCCTATCTAAAATACCCCAAATACTCCCCGAAAAATCAAGCAAATACCATAATCAAGTACTTTGCCTACAAATCACGAACCCCCCTACCAAAGCAAACCTCAATATTCTCAGCAAAACAAAAATCCCCAAACCCAACCCTACTCCTGACTTCACACCTGATAATACAGCAACAATCATTCAATCACTCAACCCCTCTACAGCTCTATGTCCCGACAAAATATCGAAACTACATCTAAAACATCTCGGCCCCATATTATTTCCGCTCTCACTTCCCTTCTAAACCACTCTTACCAATCCAGCAAAATCCCATCTTTATAGAAAAAATCCATAATCATCCCCATTTTAAAACATGGCTTCCGCCCATCACTCTCAACATCCACCGCTCTCATCGAAGTCTCAGAAAAAATATTAGTTGCATTTAACCAGAAAAAACCTACGCTACGTACCCTCCTCACAGGCCTTGATTTATCAAAGGCCTTTGACTCAATACCCACACACTTACTTATCAAAAAACTCATACAGACCCCTCAACCCCACCGAAAAACGCTGGCTAATCTCCTTCCTTAGAGGAAGGAGTGCCAGAGTCTCCCTAAACTCAACTCTCAGCAAATTTCTCCGAATCAAAAACTGCGTTCCGAAAGAGACGTCCTCTCACCGCTTCTTTTCTACCTCTTCATCAGCGATATTCCATCCCCGCATCCAACTGTCTTTCTCACCTCATATGACGACGACATTTTCCCCTACTCAATAAACTCCAAACACTCAACAGCCACATAATTACTCCAACCATACATTGATGCTATCGCACAATGGGCCGAAACAAACCTACTCAAAATCTCACCTGAAAAATCGTTCACCACGCTCTTCTCCTCTAACCCACACGAATACATCCTCAATCCCATAATAACCCTACACAACACTTCAATATATATAAACAGAAATCCAAAAATTTTGGATCTTACTTTTGACCCAAAAATGAATTTTTCTAAACACGTATTAACCCAAATACCCAAAGCTCACCGCCGCCTAAACTCCCTAGAAGCCCTGACCTCCTCAACCTGGGGTCAAGATAAAGAGGATTTACTGACTCTTTTATAAAATCTATGTTCGCCCCATCATCGAATATGCCTCCCCAGCCTGGTTCGCACTCCTATCTGACTCAAACATAACCAAACTACAAACCATTGAAAACACAGCCCTCCGCATCTGCACTGGATGCACAAAAATGACCGCTATCTCCCACCTCCACCAAGAAACCAAAACACCCCCACTCACGCACCACATCAACATGACCGGCACTCAACTATTTGCTAAATTCTCTCCTCACAGTCACCCCCTAAATCCGCTAATTACCCCACCCCAAACCCCTCGCACACTCAAAAACTCACCTCCTGCTCATTTTTCCAAACTCCTTCACTCCGTACCTCACCCACCAAACAATATCCCTTAATTCATCAAACACATGCACACTCATTACGTCAATAGTTCTCTAAACTCCCGACCTCCCAATAAATTACTCGGACACCTCCCACCAGACGTCTTCCCCTCGAACTAACCCTTCCACGTAAAACTAGATCATTCCTCTCTCAGCTCCGCTCCGGCTACTGCCCCCTCCTCAGGGATTATTTGTTTCCTAATTGCTCTATGGATTCGGACAATTGCCGATTCTGTAAGAGCCAACCCGAAACAGTTCCTCACCTCTTCTCCTGCACATCTCCGACACTCACAACACTCCGACATACACACAACACACACTCCCCTCACACTTTGGCGAAATCCCATTCAAGCCGCGCTGTTTCTCGAGGCATCTGGAGTACTGTAACTCATTGCTTACAGTCTCCGGGGGCAACAATAACAACCACTGACGAGCTATTCTTTCTACACCAAATTATCTAAACTGCTTGGGAGTGCATTTCTTGTCTACATAAAACCATAAATATCTGTTAAAATCATAAGACCGAATAAACAGAAATTTGTTGTGTAAAATTCTCGAAGAATATGGAGTATATAGGAATCTCATAAGTGATATAATCACTCTCTATTTAGAGAGTAAAAGCTGTGTACGCCTAAATGATGAGAAATCAAACTTGTTTGAAGTAAAAGCTGGTTTACGTCAAGGATTTGTTTTATATCCTTTTTGTTCATAATCTACATGGACTGGATTACAAAACGCAGTTGGCATAAGTCATCTACTTTTCGCACATGTTATAACAATATTGGCATTCCTCAATTTCTGACCTCCAGCTAGAAATATACAAATTCATCTCACAATATGAAGCAGCCTAAACACTTTCAAAACCGAAGTCCTCGTGATATCTCGTGAACCTGTTCATAGCGTTATGCATGTAAATGGTACTACATTGACAGTTGGATAAGTTCAAGTACTTCTGAACATTGTTCGCGACCGTTAGTAAACATTTATTAAGAAATTGATTAAAGAATTATTTACCATTCATACATAAAACATTACTAATACAAAATTTATAGTGTGATTGATTTAAGTTATAAACCCATCAAACAGCAATTATCGATTGATGCACTTTTACATGGTTTATAATCATATTATTTTTTATCTGACTTGACTGATATTTGGATTTGGAATTTCCGTCTGTCTGTATGTAGACACCTTTGTATTAATTAAGGGGTATTTCCTTTATGTTTATTAATCGATTATCAGTTTCTTTATATTTATTAAAGCATCTTTATGTTAATAAAGGGATTTTACTGACTGGCCATGACACTACCTATGTCTAGGCCACTGCCTATTTCTATGCCACCCACTTATGTCTCTAGTGGCTATGCCATTAAATAATAGCTATAAAATATTGATTCAATGGCTATGCCACATATGGATGTAAATTAATAAAAAACCTGTCATTCTAATAGGAATCAAGTGGCTATGCCACTAAATAATAGTTAAAACATTATGATTCAATGGCTATAAAATAGTTTAATTAATAAATTATTTAAGAAACGATATTTATAATGAAAATAAAACCATTTAAATGTCAAGTCAGATATTATGACCGCAAAGATCTTGTTTTAATCTAACTTTATGACAAATATCAGCTCCTTAATTATAATACATTTTCTATTTTAACTCTGAAGACAAAAATTAGGCATTTGTACTATTATTAAAAAATTTCTTGCTTACAAAATAAAAACGGAATTTTTTTGAATATTTGCGAAATTGTATAAATCGGCAAAAATCGGTAAAATAAAACTACTTTTAAATGCTTAGTTTAATAAGTATAAGTTGACAGCTTATTCTCTCGGTAATGGAATTAATTTAAATTTTGCGCAATTTTGTTAACTCGGATTCAGTTAAGAGTTCGATGCGAGTCTCCGCTACCTTTGTGTGAAGAGGCGCCACATTGAGCGCTTACAGTGGCGCCTCT
>JAQGAW010004696.1:0-10572 GCA_034698025.1 Phthiracarus crinitus | reverse complement strand
TTTCGAATATGACCTAACGATTGAAATATGACTTTTCATGACCTTACAAATGCTTCTCAATTGTCTTATTTTTATGAGATTTGAGAAGATAATTAACTTAAAGCTCGATATTTCTCTTTATAAAAAAGTCATAAAGTCATTAACATCGCGCCCTTATTAATAATGAATTTAGAATATAAACGTCAAGAAAATAAACGAAATAGAGAATCAAATATTGAACGAAGAAAAGACTTTTTATCTCGTCAAAAAGAAGAACACCACAACACAGAAATGCATAAACTTGCAAGACAAGACGAAGAAAGGCGATAAATAGAACAACAACTAGATACCGAACCGCATAAATTTGCCAGACGTGACGACGAAAGACGATCAATAGAACAACAACGAGATACCAAAGCTCAAAAACTTGCCAGACGTGACGACGAAAGACGATCAATAGAACAACAATGAGATACCGAAGCGCATTAACTTACAAGATTTGATGACGAAAGACAATAAGTAGAACAAAAACGTAAAACCGAAGCGCGCAAGATTGTTAGAAATGATTTAAAACGACAACATCTAGAAAGAGAAGACGATAGAATTTCGAAGAAACTAAAACATTGTGAATTAAAAGAAAGTATTACTTTAGAAGAGATTTCAAATAAATAAGAATCAAATAATAAGAAAGGTCCAACAATAATATGTAACTCATGTTTTGGTTTTTTTTACTCTTCAGTACGAACAGTTTGTAGTCATACGCTAATAATAAATGTTATTGACATAAATCTTCTGGCAGCAATTTGTAACATAACAGAGAAATTAAACTTTTGTATTAGTAGTCATCGAGATATCGTTAATAGAAAATTTCCAAGCCTTTCTAAAGTAAATGTGTTTAGTTTTTCCAGAAATACTAGAAGAATTACAAGGCATTCGTTTAGTTTTACCGCGTATGAAAATTAAAGAACTAAGTTAACGCGATCGACAGTTTGGGATTAAATGTAATGTTGTTAATGTTCTAGTATCTTTAGATTCAACAGTTAACATTCTTCCAAGGACATTCGATAACTTTTATACGATTCAAGTAAAGTTAAAAAGAAAGATGTTTTACCAGTCAAATTATTTGTATGAAACGATAAGACCAGGCATATGTTATAATTCATCGATATATTTAATTAATACACCACTTTAAACTGGAAAATATTACTATTTCAGACACATGGAAAAGCGATAACCCGAATCAATGAGAAAATTATGTCGTTTTAGATGAAGATAATGATGAAAGTAGTAATGAAATAAAAGAATCATATAATTCTGAAACAATGAATTTACAGGATGATATGATAGAAATAGAGGAAAAAATTATTGTTACAACTAATGATACGTTATGGAGAGATACAAATAACACGGATACAATTTCATTTGCTCCTGGAGAAGACACTTATCCATTATCGTTAATTCGAAATAAATACAATGAAGAACTTTCATTTCCCAACATATTTTGTGGTTTTTCGAGGCAAACGTCCAAAAATATTTCATACTCAAATATATGCAAATTTGAATTAAGACATTACGATAGAAGGTGTTGCAACGTAGCAAATATATTTTATAAGTTAAATAAGAGAAGATTAGAAATGATTAGGAGACAGGTATTACTTCATTTAAGGAAAAGGTAGAATACTGAAAATATTACTGCAGAACAGGTATTGGATAGTAATTTTGTAGAAAACATTTGTAAAGTAGACGAAGGATACCAATTATTAAAAGTTGACCGCGCTTCTCCACCATCCTGGCAATCAAGAAAAAAGGAGGTTTTACCAATGAGACGTCAATAGGGAATTCCTAAATTATTCTTTACTTTGTCCGCTGCCTAAACACGCTGGAAAGAAATTCTAGTTATATTAATGAAAATAGTTCGCAATATAAATGTTACAGAAGAAGTAACAAACGATTTAAACTATATCGACAAATGCGAATTAATAAGCAAAGATCCAGTAACCTGTTCGCGTTATTTTGATAAACGAATAAGGGAACTCTTCCATGTTTTGCAACATCCAAACGGACCATTTAGTGAACACCCAATTATAGACACATATTCGAGTTGAGTTTCAACATCGCGGAAGTCCACATATTCACTGCTTACTGTGGCTACATATTGCACCTGTTTTTAACAAAGAAAATGAAAGCACAATTAATAATAGTTTAAAATTTATCGATACTTACATCACGACTAACTTCGGAATTAATGAATCAATTATTCAACTTGAAACTAATGATCACTCAAAATTATTTTTAAAATTAAAGGAGACAAAGTAATTTGCTGATTCGATTTTCCTCAAATACAATTGCCATCAACTATTATACTGGAACGAATTGAATGTGAAGATAATAACAAGTTCGAGAAAATTTAAAATTAAATTAAACAAACGTTGAATGAATTGGAAAAATTAAATAAAAGTCAAAATATTAATTTAGCGGATATAACATTTGAAAGCTTTTTAAATATGATGAATTTATCTTTTGAAGAATACATTTTCGCTATACAAACTCAACTTAAAAATCCATAGGTATTTCTAAGACTTCAATTGAATGCAATCAGAGTCAACTGATATAATAAAATTATAATTAAACTACACATAGCAAATATCGATATACAGTTTATTCTGGATCCCTATAGTTGCATACAGTTTATTCTTAATTATCTAAATAATGGAATAAATAAATCGAAGATTTAATAAATATTGATATCAAATTTAAATTTTTTAACATTCTCCATATTATTAAATCTAACGCTTAAAAATATATTTATAATTTGAAATATGTTTACGATTTTGAAGAAAGGTATAAAGAGCATGAATGCGAACACATTGAAAAAGAAGAATTATATACTAAAAAAGTCATGAATTTAAAGTGTACACAGTTGACACTAATGCCAGTTATAGTTTAAGTCAAGATATAACCGATTAGCCAGCTACAAACAAAATTAGTACACGAGTACAATGAACTAATGAGAACAATGAACAAAAAAAAGAGAAAATATTGTATGAATTTATTATTTTGTATGAAAACCAAAACAGAACATGTTTTCAACGTAATCATTGGAGGAGCAGGTGTTGGAAAGTTATGCTTAATTAAGGCAATATACCAAACACTATTAATATACTATAATACTTTACCTAGATGTCACCTAGAAACGTTAAAAATATTATTATATGCCCCAACAGCAAAGGCTGCTTTCAATATAGGTGGAGAAACGACGGATTCTGCATTTGATATATTTAATCAAAATCACGAATATAATAATTTATCACATGAGAGACAAAACAAATTAATGTGTAATTTTATTGATTTAAAACTGGTTATAATCGCTGAAATATCTATGGTTGGAATTTTAATTTATAAATCATCGTTTACAAGATATATTCTGTACTTGTAAATTTTTTAGTGGCATATCAGTTATTTGTTTTGGTGACTTTTATCAACTTAGGCGAGTTCAAGATTATTTCGTTTTTAAATGCAATTCGAAAAACAAATATGGTACTTTATTCGAAAATCAGTTATGGCAAAACATTAAAGTATTTGAATTAACGGAAATTATGCGACAAAAGGAAGACAAAGTTTTTACCACAGCATTAAATAATCTGAACTGGGGATACTGTTCTAATTAAGATATTGCATTATTTAAATAACGCGAAATTAATAGAAGGAATATTATACTGCCATCTAATGCAATTAATTTGTTTCGACATATGGATTTGCCACAAATATACTCCTGTAAGAGATTGGAAATTATATTATTACCGTAAACATAAATACTGAAGATGGACTAGTCAATGGCGCAAGTGGAATTCTAATGCTAAAGCTAAGAAAAATTGATGCAATTAATAATAAACCATACAAATTGTGGATCGAATTTTGCGATAATAAAGTTGGTGCATAAACAAGATAATTGTATAATATTGCTATTAAACGAAGTGGCTATTAACCTTAATGGACACCTATTGAGAAAATTACACGAGTCATACCTATGACTAATCCTAAATTTCGTCAAAACGTTAGAGTTAGGCGAACTTAATTTCCGATTGTATCCTTTGAAGCATTAACAATAAATAAAGCTCAGGGACAAATTTATGACGATGTAGTTGTCCACATCTCATCTGAAGACAAACGTTTATTTTTAACCAATGAATATGTTGCTTTAGGTCGTGCACGAACATCGTGCCAAACAAATAGAAAGTGGATTAAAGGGATGGTTACGGAAGTGATGGCTCCTCGAAACTATAAAGTGAAGATCGATTTCGGAATTTGGAAACGACACATCAACAAATTAAAGAAAAGAATCGAACTGGTTATGGTCAGCACCGAAGAACCTGAGCCTAAATTGGATTCAAGTACTACAGAGGCTTCATAGTCAACAAAAGATGAAACGGATGGTTCACATTACGAGACGGACGATATTACCGAACCGGCAACTGACGGTACATTGGACACAACTATAGATACTACTTCTGTACCGCGGAAAAGCAAAAGAAATCTATGTTCTCCAGATCGATTTCGACCTTCAAATTAATAGCGTCATATCTGCGGTGGAGGAATGTAGTGTATTTGACTCTAAGTCACTACACTATTAGTTACTTTTTTAGAACATACTTATGTATTATTCGTCATTACACTTACTTCACTTACTTATTGATTACTAATTATTATATGCTATTATATACTCATATTACAATGTATGTACACGTTTGATAATGTATATACATGTTTACTATTCACACCGTTGTTAAATGTTAAACATATCAGTTCTACTTACTTATCAATAAAGTATTTTATAGTTTGATTACAGTGTTGATTTCCTAATGTTAAGTGATTCCTATACTTAACAATAACTTCACTTACGTGACTCGTGGTAACTGTTTCTCGTGTGTTCTTGTGGTACTGGTGCGGTACCACTTGATATGAAGCGGTTCCACACCAGCCATCCTGGGTTGTGGTGTATATACCTCTCGGTCCACACTACTACTACTACGGATACACTACATTTATTAAACTTTCGAGCATATTTAATTATATTTTTCTCGATGTAAATCATTTTAAAATGTTAAACTAATTATTTTATATAATAAAAATTTTAAAATTATTTGCAATGCAGAATGCATCATAAAATCAATATCAATTTTTAAAGTTATTTAATTTCTGCTGATTAAAAAATAGTTTTATATACGTTTCAGAAATTAATTTTGAATTACTTTTATTACTTATTTTTATAAACATTAAATTTTAATTTGTAATATATTTGTTTCATGTAATATTTAAAATTATTTTAAATCATTTTCATGTATTTTACTTTATTATAATTAAAATTATTTATAAACTGAAAACCCAAAAGTATTTCTGAGACTTGACTTAAAAGATTTTCGAAAAAATGGTTTTAATTCGTAAGAATTACGAATGCAATTATAGATATTCAATTAATTTTAGATCAGTATTGTTACTAAAACATATAAATATGTCTGATCGCTGAATGCTGAAATTCTTAAAAGATGCCGTTGAAGAAGCGAAAACTCGTGAACGATTTAATGATATCGTTGATATTTTAGCGCTTTTGAAATATCAGCTCAAGAAGCGGCTTAGCATTGTTTTAATATATGTTTGTTAATTGATTGCTCTAAATTTAATGAACAAAATCATGTATTAGTAAAATGATTTATTTAAAAATAAATTTCTATTTGAGAAAATTAAATATATTTATTTTTGTTTTTTAAAATAAATTACTTATCAACAAAACATTCTGGATTTAATGAATGAATTAAAATAAGCAGTTCAAAAATACAATCCAACTTTTATATGAATAAATATTTTCATTAACGAATTAGAACCAAATGTTGTATGTATAAGACTGATAGATACAGTGACAGAAGTGATATTTACAATAGTGATGTTTCGCCTTTACTTTTTTAATTTTGATTGTATTTTGCTTTTGATTTTAATTTTGATTTTAAATTTGCTTTTTTTAAATTTTATTTCTCTTAAAAATAAAATATAATATATATAGAGATTTTATCTGTAGGATTGTTAACTTCAAATAATTATTGCTATAGATGTTTACACATAATGACTTTTAGGGTTATAGTGGTGATCGCAGCCACCGTTGATAGCATAGCTTATATTTCTATGGCAACAGCAGGGTTTCAATGTATTTCAATGGCAATTATGATTATTGTAAATAAAATCATAACTTACCAATATTTTAGGCTTTTGTGATTTTGGAAGTATTTATCGTTTTAATGTAAAGCTATGTTTATATCTAAAACATATTTTTAGTGTTAATTGTAATTATTATAAGAAATTTAAAAGATAAATTGTAATGATTCGTTAGATGTCTCCACTTAAGGTGGCTGCGATCACCACTATAACCTCTTTTAGATATGAAATTATGTAATTAATTTTTTGAATTTTAGGCTTTATTAAATGTATATTTATTGAATTGATCTTTGTCTTTGTTTACTTAATTAAAATAAACTCAATATATGTTATATTCATATCCCGAAAAGGTTTTACATTATTAAGTTTATTTCGTTGTTATTTGATGCCTCCCATGACTCAAAAAAAATTTTGTTGCAATATTTTAGAAACTATAATAGTTAAACTAATAGGTATTATAGAAATATTTATTTAATATTATTGTATCTTATAGAATTATTAATACTATGTCTAAATTTTACATTTGATAATATTTCTTCGTGAACGCAAAAATTAATTTGTAATTTAAAGATAATTTGTATTTTGATTTTGATTTTTTAAAAATTATTTCATTTAAATTGTATTTTGATTTCGATTTCAGTATTAATTTCTATTTTGATTGTATTTTGATTTTTATTTTTCCAATTTTTTAAATTTGATTGTATTTTGATTTTTAATAATCAAAACATCACTACTTTGGGCTTCAATTTAATATGGTATTTTAGATTATTATTTGCATTAAATTTTATAATAAAATTTTTAATATTTTTTCTACATCACGCATTGTAACTATTGTTATTTTACCTCCAAAATTTAATTTTAATTTTGCTTTTCTTTTACTTTTACTTTTAGTTTTTATTCTAATTTTAATTGTAATTCGCTTTCAATTTTAAGTCAAAAATTCATTTAAATAGTATTTACATCTCGCTTTAAAGCGAAAGTTTAATTAAAATTTTTATTTTACTTTTGCTTTTTAATTTCACTTTTCCATATAAATATTAAAGATAAAGTAAAAGTAAAAGTTAAATAATTTGTATTTTGCTTTTTCTTTCTTAAAATTTTATATTTCAATTGGATTTTACTTTTGCTTTTAATTTATATTGTAATATCAATTGTATTTTACTTTTCGCTTTTACATTTCTTCCAAAAAGTGAAACATCACTAATAGTAACTAAAATGCTATAATTTTTAAGAACTGTATATTTTGATAAAGTTTATTATAATTATTTATTTAATTCATTTATTTATTTATGTTATGGTTTATTATACGGCATTCGTGTACTTTTTAATCAAAACATTTTAATTGTGTCGTTAAATATTATAATTTAAATTGTATTTTGCTTTTGCTTATCAGAGTTTTTCAAATTTCAGTTAAATGAATTTGACTTTTGATTTGATTGATAATCTACATTTCAATTATATTTCGCTTTTGCTTGAACCGAAAATGAAATTTAAAATTTAATTTTACGTTTGTACATTATTTCACATTTTTATATAAAAGTAAAAGTTAATTGAAATGCATATTACTTTTGCTTGAACAATTTTAATTTTAAGTATATTTCGCTTTTGCTATCAGAACATTTTTCAATTTAAATTTCTATCACATTTGATTTTGATTATATTTTTTATTTCAAATTTATTTCTATTTCTCTTAAGCAAAATTTAAGTTTAAAGAAAATTTTGCTTTTCCTTTCAACTTTTAAAAAGCGAAACAACACTACATTTTAGTTCTAAAATTTTATTTTCATTACAGGATTGTGTCATATAAATCATTAAATTTATTTAAAATTCATTTTACTGTTTGTTAAAATTTAATTATTTGTTTATCAATCTAAAATCAATATATCTTACAAATGTTGAAAAAAATATTCAAATAAAATTGTAAGAAATAAAACTATTGTTTCGATTTATGAAAGCCGATAACAATAGCAAAAATTTATTTCACTTTTACTTTAGCTTAAGCCAAATTGAAATACGATTAGTATAAATTATATAAACCTAAGCGAAATTGAAAATAAGTTAATCGAAAAATATTCTTAAAGCAAAGGTGAATATTCAATTAATTAAAATAAAAATTGAAAGTAAAAGCGAAATATAATTTAAATGTAATTTTTAAACAATAGCAATATTAAAATAATTGAAAACCATAGGAGAAATACAATATAAAACAAAATATTTAATTTAAACACAAAATAAAACGCCATGAGTTAGTTAAAAATGAGATTATTGCTTATGCCAATTTAAAATTAGAGAAACTTCAGAAATAAATTAATATTGTACATTTCATTAAACTTACAGTTCTTATTTTTAAATAAATTTTAAATAATTTGTATTACGATTGTCCTAATAAAAAATGATTCTTATTATTTAAGTATAAAAAAATTGAATATTATAAATATTTAAAAATAAAATAAAATTTAAAAAGAAAATTAAAATACGAAATCAAAATTAAATTACGAAATCAAAATTAAAATTTTGACATAAATCAAAATTAAAATTCGGCAAAAGTCAAAATCAAAATACAATAAAAATAGAAATTTTCACCAAAAGCATAATGAAAATACAAATTAAATTGTTATTCTATTAAAAATAAAATTCAATATACAATCAAAATAAGAAATGTAAAAGCGAAACAACACTAGTTCATAGATTTTTCAATCATTGATGAAAATACTATTTCTGTGAATGTATTGAGAATTTTGATTCATTTGTTGTTCAGCTATTCTTGAGTCAACATCAAACAATTTGTTGAAAATCGGATATTAAAAAGTATTATCTAAGCGAAGATGAGTTTGCATGTGATTTGTGTTTACAACAAATAGTTTTAAAAATGTTATTTTAAATCATATTTGACCCAATTTTATCATAATTTTATCATTATTTAAGACTATAAAGCCTTTTTTGATTATTTTTAAGCCATTTTTAACCATCTTCTAGTCCATTATTGTTGACTATTTGATTATTATTGGTCATTATTAGCTCACTTTAACTAAAAGAGCTATTGGATTTGACATGTTTGTCCGTCTATCTGTTTGTAGACCATTTTTAATTTATTAAGGGTTTTTTTCTTTAAATTAAGTCTATTTTCATCAAGATAGGAGTCTTTTATGAAATAAATGTGCTAAAAATGAGCCAAAAATGGTAATAAAAATGGCATAAAATTAGCAAAATATGGTCTAACACTGTACAAAAAAACATTAAATGGTCTAAAAATGATACATTATAAAATTAACTATATATGGACTAAAGGTTGATTAAAATAATCAAAAATTGCTTTAAAATCTATCATATAATGATAAAAATAAGATAAAAATGGATCATTTATTGATTAAAATAACATACACAAAACTATTTTGAGTTAAACTCAGTAAATCTTAATCATATTAGCTTATATAATACTTTTAAGTGTTCGCTTAACAACAATTTATGTGATGTTGACTAGACGAAAGCTAAACCACAACTGAATCAAAAATCTTAAAACACTCAATGAAGTACTGTTTTCAACAATATAGTATAAATCTATAAATTTTTCCTATGAAAAAATATACAATAAAACTAATAATTACATAAAAAACATACGAGCGGATTTTTTTTTGAAATATTTAAATGTTTCCTTAAATTCGAATAATATCTTGAATCAATACTATATATTTCCTATTATATTTGAAAAACAAAGACACTACGTCTGTTTTTTCTTTTTCTATTTAATATATTTCGTATTAATACAATAGATTTTTGTACGTAATCAAAGAAATTAAAAAATCTTGAACACTCTCAAGTCCATTTTTATGAATACAACATTTTTCAACAGTTTTGAAAAAATAATTTATATTTTAATTACAGTTTTTAAGTTTTTGCTTAAATTTATCATTATATTAAAAATAATTTTATAATGTATTTTACTTTAAAATTTTTAAAATTTTTAATTTAATTTAATTTAATTTCTAGCTACTTTAGTTTAATTTTTTTTATCTTTTTATAATTTCGTTATTATTATACATAGAGTTGTTTTACTTCCAAATATTAATTTTGCTTTACATTTACATTTACTTTTTCAAAATTATTTTATTTCAATTGTGTTTAACTTTTTTTAAGAAAAATTTTATTTAAATTGTATTTTACTTTTGCTTTTAGTTTTCATTCAAATTTAAATTGTATTTCGCTTTGGCATTAAATAAAAACAAGAAAGAGTATGAACATACACAATGAGCTCACTTTAAATTATATTATAAGATAATTCAATAGGATATACCAAATTTTGTGTATTAATTAATTTTTGTCATTTTAATTTTAGTTTCTATTGTTGGACAACTATATTATATTTTGTTATTTACGCATTTTGTACTTTTA
>JAQGAW010004695.1:0-10573 GCA_034698025.1 Phthiracarus crinitus | reverse complement strand
TATTACTTTAAGAACAAATAAATAACTATTGTTGGCATAAGATTTTTATTTATAAATCAATATAAAATATTAAATTTATTTTGTTTTTTAATGTTTTTTAAATAAATAAACGTTTTGAAATCGTTTGAAAATAGAAATATTAATTTTAAAAATTTTAAACCAAATTACCATATATTAAAATTATTAATAATTTTTAGTTTTTATCCTTTAATACTACATATATTTTCATTAAAACACAAAAAAAGAAGTTAAGGTTTACCAATCATGTGTCATAAATTTTGCGGGAATATTTATTAGCTTTTTATCCCAAAATACAAATACTGATTAGTATGGAAAAGTATTCGAGTCATTGTGAATGAGTTATGAGTATTAATTTTAGCGGGAAAGTCTGATAAATTTTTATCCCATAATACTTCATATATTATCATAAAATACTAAATAGCAGTTGAAGTTTACGTCAAGCGCCATACAATATTGCCGGAACTTATAGAAACTTTTTTACGAAAATATTAATTACTATTTATATGATAAAATATTAGAGTTTACGCGAATGCATTTTGCGTAGTAATTTTAGCGGAAAACTTTGATAAATTTTTATCCCATAATACTTTTAGCATTTACATAAAAAAATAAAACTGATTATTAGGCTTTATATTGTCATTCGCTAAAAACTATACAAGAAACATTTATCCCAAAATACTACATACATTTATATTTGTATCACTATTACTTTGTTTTATGCTTTCTTGCGTGTTAATATAAGCGGGAAAATCTCGCACATTATTATCCCATGAAAACCATATGCATTTACATAACCTTGAAACTGATTATTGGGCTTAAAATAGACATGCGCTAAACGAGAAAATCTTATCCCAAAATACTAAATACATTAATATTTTTATCATTATTGGGCTATTTCTAATGCAATGCTTGTTATTAAAAGCGGAAAAACCTGACAAAATATTATCCCATAATACTTCATAGGTTCAGTTAATTATAACCATAGCACTAAAAAATTTGTAGGTATGAATTTTTTAACTGCCTGTGATGAGCAATGCCTTGTCAAAGCCAGGGATAAAAATATGCCATAAAATCAGAATCATACAGTGATAAAACGGCATATGCCAACAAATCTGGGATATAAAATATATTACTGCCAAAATTTATTTTTTGAAGATATTTGTCTTTTTTAAAGATAGGAGTCTTTTTTGTTGCATTTTTATCGATTTTTTTGCTTTATTTTTTTTATTAATAAAGGGATTTTTCGAAGATAGGAGTCTATTTTATAGAAAACAAAAGTTTTTTTTGGAAATATTTTTTGAAGATAAGTCTTTTTTGAAATAAATCCCTTTATTAATATAAAGAAAATATCCCTTAATAAATATAAAGAAGTGGTAATATCCCTTAATAAACATAAAGAATCGAAAATTCCTTAATTAATATAGAGAAAAATTCCCTTAATAAACATAGAGTGTGACAGACAGACGGACAGGGTCAAATCAATATATGTGAATTTTGCAGTCAGATAAAAAATACACGAAAATAAAAATTAACTCTTTAAATTAATTTTAAATAAATAATAAATTAATAAATGAAAGTGGATCTTATGAATTTAACATAGTTTCTATCTTTCATATTTTTTAATAATAAAAAATATAATATTTTATAATATAATATTATAGAATGTTGCATATTTATTGACTATTCTAATCACAAAAAATACAGTGATTATTTAAACGATAATTTTAATCATCATTTCAATTATTTAAGTAAACAAACAATTTAAACTATATTTAAACTTCGTTATTAACAATTTCTATAATACTAAAAATCTTAAAAAATTGAAAACTTATTTAAAAATTGTCTCAAACATTGTTTTATAAATATTTTGAAAATTAATTTTAAAAGATAAATGATGTAAATGTTTAATAGCAAAAAATAATGAAATAGATTGGCATCCGTAGAAATATCTAATAATAATAAATAATAACGTTGATATAAAGGAGAAATTGTAAACTAAAATAAAATTTTGTATATTATATGATTGTAATTATTTAATATTTATTATTTGGAAGTTCGTAAACGTATGCTTTAGTTCTTTACATTATTGAAATCAAAAACAAAATCAAAAATAATTTTGTTTTTTGAATAAGATGTTTAAACTAAAAAAAACTTTTTGGATAAAAGCGAAATTTCCCATCCCTAATTATGATTAATAAAAATCAAAATAAAATCAAATTAGAAAAATTTTCAGAAAATAAAATAATAGTTATCATATTTAAATTAAAGATATCTATTAAATTTAATTTTAATTTCGATTATTATAAGAATATCAAAATCTAAATTCGAAATCATTTTAATAACTTTGACAAAAATAAAAATTAAATTAAAACCCTATATATATTTTTACTAAAATCAATATCAAAATGCAAATAAAATTGGAAATTTAAGAAAAGTCAAAATTAAAATTTTATCAATTAAAATTAACAAGTTTTAGAAATCTAGTTTTGATTTTTGAAAATAAAAATATTAATCAAAAGATTGCTTATAATTTATTAATTTAAAATTAAATGAGCATCAAAATTTTATTTTAGTTGATATAAAACTCAAAATACATTGAAATTTAGCAAATTCTATTTTGATTAAAAAATAACTTTTAATAAAGCGAAAATAATTACAAATTGAATAATAAAATTTCCTATATTTATAAACAGTAATTAATTATAACTTTTAAATTATAATTAATAGAATAAAACTATTTTTAATAATTTTTGGATAAAGATTTTATATACAAACTATTTTTAACTTAAATTTTTTAACATCCTATTTTTTCTAAATCTTATAAAATTCAATTAATAAATTTAAAATTGTCAATTGAAAAAAGATTATTTTATTTCTTTCGAATTTAATCATTAAATTTAATCTAATTAGTTTAAACAATTTTTAAAATTTGATTTCTAACTAGTTTTATTCAATTTTAAATTTTTGATTTAAATTGTCTTTCGCTTTTGCTTTTCAAATTTTTTAAAATTTCGCTTACATTCACTTTCGCTTAAAAACACAATATTAATATCAATTGACTTTCACTTGTGCTTAGGAAAATCAATTTCAATTTGCTTTATTTCACTTTTGCTTTTGTTTAAAAATTACATTTCAATTGTTTTATAGAAAATTTAATTTTACTTTTGCTTTTTTATTTCGCTTTTTCATATTATTTTCAAAGAAAAGGAAAATTAATTTATTATTACCTTTTACTTTCACAATTTTAATTACAATTGTATTTCACTTTGGCTTAAACGAAAGTTAAAGTCAAAGAAAATTTCGCTTTTGCTTTTAGCTTTCAAAAAGCGAAACAACACTATTTCTAACATAACTGTTATACGATTTTGTTAATGTGGTTTAACTTAAATTTAAACTTTATTATAAAAGTTTAAATTAATAAAAAATATATATTTAAGAAATTGTTTAATTCGAATAAGTAGAAACTTAAATTATATGAGACTTAAATAGTATACTTATAATAAAATAGTTATATCAAATAGGTTGCTGGAATTATAACGATAAAAAGCAATCATTTTATTGTTTTATCCACAAATAATATCTATATCATTTTTTGTCTCACATTGTCGAAAGGAGTTATTGGATTTGGGATGTCAGTCTGTATTTGCGCAATTTTTATATTTATTAAGGAATTTTACCTGCTCTTAATATTAATTTATGGATTTTAAATATTGCTTATTATATAAATAAAAGTCGAGAAACCAATATAAAATAGCCTATTTGCATCGTGAAAACTTCCCTCTAATTATTGCCGACGAATGGTAACCGTAGGAGATATTAGAAATCTGTGATAGAAAATTGAGGGAGAAAGCAGATAGGACTCTTCATTACGAGGAATCGATTGGAAAATAAACGTATTTTTCAATTAATCGATAAAATTTTAAAAACATAGAGCGACATAATCATAATATGACTTATTCTTTCTGTTTGTTATTTTTTATCGCATTTTCAACAATGTCATATTTAGATTTAATGTTAAGATACAATATTAAGGCAACTTTATGGCAGATTCCAGAAATTCAATATTATATATTTGCTGCAGATGACAATCTACTTTTTTACATTTTAATAATATATACATTTCGACAGATGTCACTCTATATCCATATTTTCAATATAATATATTATCAGACATTTTGGCGTATGCCAATCAATTTCGTTATAAAATATATTTTACAAATAGTGTCAGATGGATCAGAAATTGTTTTTCAACATTTAAATTTTTTCATATAATTTTAAAATATTTAATCTACAACAATGTAAAATACTATTTTTTAAGGCTTTTTTGTATAAATTTTAAAACTTTCATTATTAATGGATCTTATTATATCTTAAAAACATTAATATATAGTAATTTTCCTTAAAATTATAAAGAAAAGTAAAATCCCTTTAAAAATATAAATAAGAAATTCCTTAATAAATTTATAGAGTGTATCGACAGATAGGCAGAGAGACTGTTTTTATAAAAATCTTTAAATTAAAAATCATTCACCATTATTTCATGTTTAAATTCGATAGTTCAATTTTTTTATAATTATATTGCCAGAAAAGATACCCATTATTGAGAAAAAAACTATACATGAATTCGTTGTACTTAGTAATAAAAATCGAATATGTACAATAAATTGCTCATTATATCAAAAATATACTGGATATGGGTTATTACTAAATTAGCCTCTAATTGCTCATAAATTTCTTATATTTTTCATACAATTGCATATTTATTTAATTTTAACTTTATTCATAAATTTCAAATTTTAATAATGGAAAAGGAAATGCAATTGAAAATAAAAGAGTTATATGTATACAACATTAGGTAAAATACATCAATTTAAGTTAACTTAAGTAAAAACTAATATCATGTATTTAATATTTAAAAATCGGCCGAGTCGTTACTTATTTTCCAATTATAATAAACTCATTTATCAACTTAATTAATTATAAAGCTAATTATTTTAAATTGCAGATTAAATTTTCATACATTATAATATAGTTTGTTAAACATTAATATCTGATAATTTGATAGTATTGTTGGGAACTGATAATTACTATTAATTATTATCTAATATTTTACGCATATTTATCTTATTTAATATTTATTCTATATATATATTTATTGTTAACGTAATTAATCACTTTTAGTAAATGTATTACTCAAACGTCCTGGAAATTACAAATAATATAATTTATTTTATATAACCATCTAATGTATTGAATAATAATTAATATATGTTTTGAGTATGAACTAAAAAATTGTACGTAAAGTTTTAATGATAGCGAATTTATGATTGATTAATAAATTAATATTAAATTCTATTTATTTTATAAATTAACATTTTACTAAAGGTGGCTTTATAATTTAATGAATCGTTTAGAAGAGATGACAAATTTGGGTGAAATGAAAATTGGTGGAAATAAAGATGATTGATAAGTATAAGAAATTTTGCTGGAGATCAATAAACCGATAAGATGATAAGATCTAGAAATTACTTTATTCTTTTGGTAGTATATAAATACGACAAATTTATGAATAATTAAAATTATCAACTTCCATAGCACATAATTTATAAATACTAAAGGTATTATTGGAAGCAACAGTAATCATAGTTATTAAGTCTAGATTAATATTTCGTTATTCTATTAGAAAATGCAATGCAACTTAAAATAATAAAGTGAATGAACATTCATTATGAGCTAACTTAGTAGTATATTCTAAGTTAATTTTATTGTAAGTCAAAATTTTAATACATTAAATATTTTTTGACATTTAAATTAAATTTTATATTGTTGGTTAAATATATATTATATTTACTATTTATTGTTTCATTGAAATAATTTATAGCTTTATAATACTTTTTTTAAATAGTACTAAAGAATAGTCAAAGCAACATAAGAGCATAAAATTAATCAGTAGTCAATCTTGTTCTAAATATTTAAGGAGGAGAAACAATCAATGCACATATGACCCATTTATTTATTAGAGGCTTAAAGAAAGTTGTTAATCCTTAGACTTGTTTGCGATTTGGTGATTTGAGTGGACTATAGAAAAGTATACATTATAAAAAGAGATTAAAAAGCTTATAATTAAATATAAATAGTAATTGGTAATAGTTTCTCCTCCTTTGCAGACAACAATATTGAACATTTAATGCTCTTATCTTGCTGTTACTATACGTGTTTTGAGAGTTTTGATTAAGTTGTGTTTTAACTTTCGTCTAGTGATCATAAAAATTTGTTGTTAGCGGATACTATATGATGTCAAATAGTCTATTATTCATCATTTTTAGAATTTATAAGCCCATTTTTGTCTATTATAAGACCATTTTTAGCTCATTTTTTCTTGTTTTGCCATTTTAGCCCATTTTTAGCTCATTTTGTAAAAAAACTGGAAAAAATAAACACAATATTACTCATTGGATTTAAGATATATATTTTTGGCCTTCGGGAAAAAAGTTTTTAAAAAATATTTTAATTTTATTTTTTAATAGTAAGCCTATACAACACCCTTTCAAAAAAACAGATAGTAGGATATAGAAGGGATAATTTAAACAAATTTAAGGAAACTCACATAGAATAATCCTTTTCAAATCACAAAATGCTTTGAAATAACTTACTTTTGAGTAATAATTTTTATTAAATTTGAAAAATGGATATTTCTATGTCAATTTTTATTCATGCACTGGATAATGTACCGAGACAGCTAAAACTGGAAAATCCAGTCAAAAATGGACATTTGGTCAGTCTAATTATTGGTCATTACTTTTACCCCATTTTGCTATTTATTGTATCAGATAAATATATAGGCCAAACTATAGATAGATGAACTGACAGACATGCTGATATGTCAAATATAATAGCAATTTTGGACAAAGTAAGCTAAAATGCAAAAGAATAATTTTTATTCATATTAATGTTAGGACGATTAACGAAATGTAGTATATCCGAAGTAGTGGTAATATGATAGCAGTGTGGACAGCATTGGATATACACCGCATCCCACATTGGCTGGTGTGGGACCGCTAGATATCTAGTGATACCGCACCAGTACCACAAGAACACACGAGAGACAATTACCAATAGTCACGTAAGTGAAGTTAATATTAAGTATAGGAATTACTTAACATAAAGAATAAACACTGAAATCAATCTATAAAAATGCTTTATTGAAATGATAATTAACTGTTATGTTTAACGTGTAATTTCGAAGTGAATAGCAAACGTGTATATACATTGTAATATGAGTATATCATAGCATATAATAATGAGTAATCAATAAGTAATTTTACTGACTTATAATACATAAGTAAGTTCTAGAAAAGTTACTCATAGAGTAGTGACTTAGGGTAACATACACTACACGAAACTAATCTTATATAACGATATACTCTTACATGTGTATGAAATATTCACTTAAAGTTTTGCTAATAATATAGAATTATCAGTAAATTAATATTATTTGTAACTTAATAAATGTATTTCTAGTTATATTTTATGCGTCATAGATGTATACGTAAGGCATTGAAAACAAAATCTTTTTTCCAAATATTAATATGATTTTAATTTCTGAAATTTGCATTAAAGATTAAGAAATTACTCTTTAATTTAATACAGCGATCAAAATATCAAAGTAATGAAGACATATATATATATATTTATGAAATTATTTTTTAAAATTTTGCTAAATTAAATTTATAGTATAAATATTACAGTTTTATTTTATAACTATTCATAAACTTAGAGCATAGAGTAGTTTTATTATCGCATGCCTAATAGCAATTTATATAATTTGATTTCTACACTTGATTTTTACGTATGTTAACGAACTGCACTTAAATTATTTTTACCTTTATTCAAGTATTATAGAAAAATGTCTTGAATATTAGAATGAAAATCATACCAGTAATATAATTTTAGCTAAATGTCAAATTCTAAGATAAAATTTTTCTGTCAAGTATTATGTATTATTTCTAGATAATCCTCTTATGATAAGCATAAGTTTAAACAAATAATATATAAAATACTTTCACCTTTGATTTACGTCAATACTTTGATGATAAATAAATTATATATTATATAAAGTTAGTATATTAGCACTTGTAAAGACGATTTTTATTAAGTTATATACTAGAATTTTATAGTGTGCTTTTATTATTAACATTGATTTTTATTGAAGCTTTTTGTGTACAATATAATGGTAAATAAATTTTTGTAAATATATTAATATTAAAAATCAACTCAACATTACTTTATTAAAGGATGATATGGCGATGGTATTTGCATTGATATTATGTACATTTTATTCATTAGGTAATGCTATTTGTCCATTACCTGAATTAATTCAACCGTTAACATGCAGTATAAATTCAAATAAGACAACAATAAATTATAGTGGAGACGAAGAAATTGATCTTAAAGCAATTTTTAAGAAAATGTCAAAATATCTTACTGCAGAAGATAAAAAAATCGATACATTTTGGATAAAAAGCAAATTGATATTGAAAATCGAAAATAATACGTTCGAAGACATAACTTTTGAATACATTCTGTTTGAATCGGCAACTAATTTATCCGAAATCGAAGAAAACGCTTTCGAACCTCATAATACGTTTACTATAAAAAGGATAGCATTTTATTATATGAGCTCATTCAATTATAGTTCGATTTTCTTTAACACTATCAATAAACTTGTCAATTTGGAAGAAATAGATTTTTATTCTAGCTATCTCTCATCAATACCGTCGTACGCGTTATCAAATCTGAGTAAATTAAAATTACTTATAATACATGAATCTAATTATAACCCTGGATTACGTATCGCTGAGAAAGGATTCGATTTTACTGCAGAATCTAACGTCACACTTGATATTATATTTGATAATAACATTGATAACAATAGTTTGGCGAATGTAAGTTTTTTAAATTCTAAAAGACCACTTTATATAAATTTGGGTTACACTAAGTTGCAATCATTAGAAGAAAAGCTTATATCAAATATTCTTCATGCAAATAGTTTGAACACAATTGTTAGTTCAACTTCATTTATCTGTGATTGTCGCATGCGTTGGCTTAAAGTTGATAAAACTATTAATCTCACATTTCAACTTCCAAGTATAAGTTGTTCAAATGGTAACAACTTTTACTCTCTTACTGATAAATACTTTGATTTTTGCGTTGAAATATAAAGGATAAATATTTCTTTTATTTAATATATATTATTTAAGTTAAATTTAAAATAATTTTTCACAAGATTATTTTATGATTATATAAATTTTATTCTTATAAATATATCTTTAGTAAATTTATTAATAAATTTACTAATATTATATGTTATAGTTTTATTATAGCCTTATTAGAGTAATTAATAATTTAAAAATATTCAATTTGATTTATTAAAGATTTTAAAATAATATAATGTTAAGAAAACAAAAAAATATTATGTTTATGGTAATAACTATAAACTTAAAATCCATTGTTAAAGATAATTTAAAATTATTTCACCTATGTTGATATTAGATATTTATTTCTGAAAATAAAAATTGCAATTTAGCATTTAATATTACCAGATAATGATAAGATTAAAATTATAGTGTATTAAGTTAAAAACTAAAATTTATCTAGGAATTAATAAAAATGGTTACGATCTTATATTTATTTCCATTAAACCTGTTAAATTTAATTAAGTTTCTTTGGTGTTTACATTAAGCTTAATTTTATGGAACTTTAAGTATTATTATTTAATATTAATGAGATTAAATAAGAATCTAAATTATTTGTTATATGAATATTTCTATGTTGTACCATTATTCCATATATATATATATTAGATTGTAGTGACTTATTAGTTACTCCTCAACATAGTGACGCTTTGTAGTACTAATAATATTATTAAAAGATAATCCTTTTAATATACATAATTTTATATTTTGCCCAAGTTAGACACTTTTAACTATAATTATCAGCAGTCACACAAATTATAATAATCTAGTATTCTAAAACCTTATTTAATAAATAAATAAAGTTTCGTTCTGTTTCTTATGATGGTTAATCAATCTTTCCACTAATAAAAGAAAATTAATCAAATTATTAGCTATTCTGATTGTAAATTGTATAATAAAGGTTACCAAACTATGTCGAGTCCTAAAATGATGTCAACAAAATTTAAAAATAGACCGCAAGCAATAACAAAATTAATATTACTATTGGCTCTCAAAATAATTATAATATATTTTAAAGATATAACTTAGAGTTTATTAATAAACAATAATAAAAAAGCGATATCTCGTTTATTACAAAATATTGGTTCCATAATTTTAATTTATTTTGATATCAATGACATATATTTAATTTTATTGGAGGCATAATTCTTGCGTATATATTATTTATACTAGTGATGAGCATCAGCTCAAAAACCTGAGCTGTAGCTGAGCTGTAGCTGAGCTGAGAGCTGAGCTGATTTATTATTCAGCTCCTATTAGTATGAGCTGAGCTGGACTATGACGGAGCTGAGCTGAGC
>JAQGAW010004694.1:0-10573 GCA_034698025.1 Phthiracarus crinitus | reverse complement strand
AAATGTTACCGCATTCGTAAATTTTCATTATTATCTAAAGCGAGTACAACAAAGCACTTCAATAACTGTACTTTTCCAAAGGATATTAAGGATAGATATTATATCTAATAAGTATGGGTATGTGTATATTATCGATAAAAATAATAGAGAAAAATGTTTAAATTCAAACACAGTTTATTGGGATTTTCATTTTGGTTGTATCGATCATGTTTAAAGTGCCCTTTTATTGTTATATACTAATTTATTGTGTGGTTAATGGTAAGTAAAATAGGAAATAATAAGTGTTGCTTCCAAAAAATTATAAATATACAGTAAAATATTAGTACCATATTTGAATAAATAACGATAACAAATTTTGCTAACTAACCATAATTTTCTAAAACTTTTAACATGTTATCACAATAATTTTAGAAGTTGACCAATAAAATAATAATACTAATTGCGATACATTATACCTTTTTCGCTAATTTTGAAGCGAACTCAAGACGAGAATGCATTCACAGAGACTTCGGCACTGGTTCTACTGTTTGCGTATGCAATACCAGTTATTGCGATAATTTGCCGCCAATCGCTAAGACAACTAAAGGAATCATCACATTATACGAGACAAGTAAAACTGGTGACCGATTTAAACAAACCCAACTAAAATTCGGTGATAAGGAACTGACGAATGTTACCAAAACTCAAACCATTGAAATCGATCGCGACATTAAGCATCAGAAAATTGTAGGATTCGGCGGTGCTTTTACCGATGCGGCTGGCATTAACATCGCAGCTCTACCGAACTCACTTCAGTACAATTTGATAGGCGATTATTTTTCAAGAGAGGGAATCGAGTATACATTGGGCAGAATACCTATCGGTGGCAGTGATTTCTCAACACACGGTTACTCTTACGACGACATTCCGGGTGATGATAGTCTCACGCAATTTAATTTAACAATAGAGGATAATGAGTACAAAGTATGGTTAAAATTAGTATAAATTTTTATTTATTTACTAAAAATATTTGTTTTAAACCAATATATAGTTGCCTTATTTAAAATTAGCCAAATTAATGAGCCCACACGAGGTTAGGTATTTTGGTAGTCCTTGGAGTCCACCGGCTTGGATGAAAAATAATAATAAATTAGCGAATGGAGGATTTCTTATTGGTAAACCTGGAGAAAAATATTATAAAATATTTGCAAATTATTTTGTCAAGTAATTTTAAGCCTAATAGCTTAACAAATTAAATTGATAAAATCGAATAATCAATTTTACGCAGATTTCTCGATGCATACAAATCCCAGGGTATCGACATTTGGGGTCTAACAATAGAGAACGAACCCGGGGCTGGAAATGATACCAATTATCTTTGGAACAGTTTGGGTTTTACGCCTGAACTGCAGCGCGATTTTCTCAAATTAGATTTGGGACCAATACTGGACAGTGCCGGTTACGGACCTAATAATGTGAAACTGATGATACATGACGATCAAAGACCAACGATAGCCCATTGGGCCGATGTAATACTTAATGATAAAGACGCGGCAAAGTACGTGTGGGGAAACGCATTTCACTGGTACGCCAGTAATCCGGAAAATATCAATTTGTTAGACAAGACGCACGCCGCACATCCTAAGTATCCTATAATCTCGACGGAAGCGTGCGAAGAGTGGTCCGGAAAGGCAACGAAAGTTTCACTTGGAAATTGGCACACGTTTGACAGATACGCGTATGATATCATTACAGTACGGTATTTGTATAATTTTATATTTTTGCGCATTAATATTACCAATTTATCTTCAAATTTCCAGGATTTAAACCATTGGGTCAGTGGTTGGGTTGACTGGAATTTGGCGCTCGATATGAAAGGTGGACCGAATTGGGTTGGAAACAATGTGGACGCGCCTATCATTGTTGACAACAGCAGCGCCCAGTATTATAAGCAACCGTTTTTCTACGGTTTGGGTCACTTTAGCAAGTTTTTAGTTCCGGATTCGGTACGGGTTGAGGTGACACGTTCGAAAATTATCGATAATTTCGAAACTACCGCTTTCGAGAGACCCGACAGTTCTGTGGTGGTTATCGCTCTAAATATGAATAACGACTCTGTTTTGTTAACTATCGATGATTCCACTAATGGTGTGGTAACGCGTGTTGTAAATCCACATTCACTGCAGACATATATCTGGTATCATTAGTTTGCATTGCGATTAAAATTAATCATTCGGTAAAATATTCAGTTTAAGTGTTCAAAAAATTTCAATCAGTAATTATAAAGTCTAATTCAACCTTGTATTTCAAGTTTTCTTTGAAAACTTTGTAAAAGTTCGAGTTAATGAAATTTCATAAAAAATTATTATATAAATAAATTTTTTAAATATTGTTCAGAAAAATGGTATTCGTCGCTATTTTTAAATTTGAAAAAAATCCAAAACCGATTGATATTTAAATTTATATTTAACTTTAATTGCTATGTGATTTGCGTTTTTTTTGTTCATTAATAAAATAAAGCGACGCGTAACATATATTTAACTATCTTTCAAGTAACCTAATACTGGTTCAATAATCCATCATACACTGTACTTCAAAGAACGCTTGAATTGAACGATCATGAATAAGGTAGGATTACTACCAAATTAGTGCACTTGTTTAACGTCTAAACTGTGACATCTTCATCAAAAAAATATCGCTTTAAAACAATGTGAAAGTTTAGGACAAAAATAAAATTTTGCGTAAACGCGTAAACAGAGCATAAAATTAATTCTTTATATATATACTTATGTAATATTTTTTGCTTTTTTGTTTGTTAGCACATTAAATAATTTTCTTAAAAGTCGATTACTTTATAGTTTACATATTTCACACTTAGTAGGAAATTTTTCACAAAAATGAGGTTTTACGCGCAAAACCAAAGACTAAACGATTAATCAGCAGTTTTTTCACAGTTGAAAGAGTTAGTGTCTCTAATTGGCTTAAGAAATAAAGTTATTTCCTTAATAATGGATGAAGGAGTGTGAGGTTTATTAGCAAAATCATGACTTAAATTCCAAACATTTTTCCTCTAAATATTAAAAATGCTAATTTTTTGTTAATTTAAAGGGTTCTCGAGTAAATTAAATTTTTACAATTCACAATTTCATCGTAGAGTTGGAAATAATCATAATATAATTTGTTTGGAAAATTGTCGATACTTTTTGTCCAAATTTTCGCTGACCAATACATTTACAATGCGAGCCCAAACAAATGAGTTCATTGACTCGCGTAAACTAAAAAGTGAAATATGGCCTCAAGATTTTTTGTTCGCTGAAAATCAATATATTTAGACTAAATATTTTGTTGTGGTTTTCGGGCAGAACAACAAAAATATATTCTTTTCTCAGAAATAAAAACAGAGGCATTCATAATTTTTTTGGGTCACTTTTCCGCATAAGTTATATAACAACGCAAAAGTTTAGCCTAAACGAGTAAACTACGAAATCAGCTTTTCTGTACAATTCCTTGTGACCCAAATTTGCCAATAGTTTTTGATCTCTACCTTACGCTTTAAAAATTTCTTGATTTTTTTTCTATCATTGATTGAGTGTGAGAGTTGTTAATACGAGGAGAGTATAAATAATAATAAAAAGTTTTGACCTGTTTTTATTTTACGTTTTATCACACTCTAGTGAAGCCGCTTTTGGTTTAAAGCTTCGTAGCCTTAAACGAAGAAAAAAATTTAGTGTAAACTTTTATATATTTAGACTGCATATATGTATATAAAGGAAATGAACTTATAATTTTCACTTTCACTATCAGCCCAATTATTACTTTGTGTGTTTGAGTTGTGAGTGCGAACGGGATTTCTGTGTTTGCGAATTCGTGCGCTTATTTAACGCAGCGTTTGTTGACGAGTGGCTTGATTTTGTGAATTGAAAGTCAAATGTGAGAAACCCTTCGACTGCTCTCCATAACTACCTGTTATTGTTGTGTTTTTTTATTGCGCAAAATTTTGTTTTCAAATTACTTTTCGACGATGAAATTCATATCGATTTTATTGTTCGTTGTTCTGTTCGTACAATTATGTCTATCGCAACGACAAGGTAAACGAAAGTTACTGTAAACTATTTATTGTATATAGCTTTGTGAAATTAAATACATATTACACAGAATTAATATATTTAGTTTTGCTGCAAAAAATTGATAAAAATTTCTGAAGTAATAATAGTTGTTTGTAGTATTATCTAGAAGTTTTTAAACTTTATAGAAATATAAAATTGTATTAAAATTTCGAAGTTTGAAAGTTATTAATAGTTTTTAGTATCGCTCATCAACTAATTTAGTGTTTATTTCGGTTAATCTTGATATTCAATATTAGCACTTAAAATGAATTGAAATTAATATAAAAATTAATTCTAATGCTATTTTAGTCTTTTGCTGTTAATTTATCTTCGAGCTTAAGTGAGCTAATTATGTAATGTTGATTCGCTTTTTTGTTTCTTAATTGAAGATAAATTTAATTTAAACTTTTTAAAAATGTTTTTTTTTCAAAGAGAAATGAATAAAACATCGTTACTTCAAAATAATAAAACTAATGAACAAAATAAAGAAGATTTAATTTGTCAAAAATAGAAAAAAAACTAATTAAATACCATTTGAATTTGAATAAATCATTTAGAAATGCAGTCTAAAGTCTTATTAATTATAACATTAATAAGCAATTTTTATATGCTTAATACAATGAATGCAATTTTATGTGATTTATGCGAAGTCATTAATAAATACTTAACAAAAACACTGGAGCGCTATCACTATTAAGCGCTCCAAACTGGATTAACTAGTTATCAAACTGAATGCCGCTAAACTAAGCTTATTATTTAATGAGTTAATCAGATTCAACTAAAACAAGCATTAAATTAGCATCAATATTGTTAATTTGTTTTTGTAAAGAATAAATCTAATGCGTTGACAGGCGATGTTTCTGATTAAAATCCGACTAATTTTTACTTAGAAAAACAAGAATTACTCCGATAAAAATAATAATCCAAACTTATTAACTATTTAATTAAAAAAGCTCAGACATACATCAAATATTAATCCCACTCTAAATTAATAAATATATATTAATTATAAATTTTTTTAAGGTCGCACTAATATGCGAAACAGAAATTACATGGACGTTCCCGTTCAGGCTGGCTATAGAATAGCGGACGACGGCGACGGCTACCTAGAGGACGGGATTATTGTGAAAAATAAGGGAACTGGTTATATTGATAAAAAGTATCGAGGCTTATACGGTCCCGGAGGTCAGGTTGTGTATGGAAGACCTGGTAATTTGATACAATAATTTATAATTGATTTTCGTTTGATTGGTTGGCAATGATTGAGTTGTTTTTTATTGTTTGACACTTAATGAACTCTGATAATAATGAGTTTCCATAAATCTATATTAGGATATAAAAACAACAAAAAATTAACAAATTAAAGCACTTTTATAGATATTGTATATAGTTTACGCTTAAATAGAGAAATGTTTAAGAAAAAATAGCTCTCCAATAGTAAAAATAGCTGAAAAATTAGAGCAATAGTTTATTAGCTTCGGTAAGGTTTTTATTGTGGCGCGACTTTAATTGTATTAAAGCGTTTGTTTTAAAAAAACTGTCACAATAAATCTTTATAGTTCGAGTGTCAGGGACCACCAAATTTTTTTAAAAAGTTTATTCTCTGCCCAAAAACACAGTGCAAATTATTTGAGATCTATTTTTGGTCTGTTTCTCTCTGAAGGGAAAAAATTGAAATTATATTTCAAATTATTTTTTTTGTTTCTGTTTTGTTTTTGATTATAAATAAATCGGTGAAAACTGTAACATTAATTGAACTATTTATAGATTTGTTGCCAAAAAGTGGCCATAAATATTTAATTTACTTAAGATTACCATAATTTAGATAATATAAAGTCTTTTTTCGGCAAAATCGTTAATTGAAGAAAAAGTTTATTTTGAAAACCGGTGATTATAAAATTTTTGAGGTCATTTCTGATTAACTTTTATTTTTGTTTAATCGATAACTATATAATATTAGATTTTCTAGAAAGCATTAAGGTTTTATTACGTTTACAACTTTTTCAGAGAATTTTGTTTTTCTACCACAACAAAGTCATTAAACAGAAAACATTAAAAAATAAGACAAAAAATTAAGAGATAAATTATTTTTAAGGAAACAATAACAACAATCTATTTATAGTTTTGTTGCTGCAAAAACTTTGCATTAATTTATAACCACATTAAATTTAAAATAAAATTTATAAGTACAGAAACTCGCGTTTAAGTTTACAAAAAAAAATACAAACCAAACAAAAATTACGAATAATTAAATTATTTAAGCTCTATTTTATACCCAGTATTTATTTAATATAATTTTGTTATTTATAAACTTTAAATGACTATAGACATTGTTTTTCTATTTATAGTGAACCGAAATTAAATGCGACGCCAATACAAATTTAAAATTATTATCCATTTATTTAAAACCGCTTTTATCACACAATTTTTTTCGGTGTGGGACTTCATTCGTAATTCTCATAATTAAATCATTTTTTAGTCTCTATATGTATTCATGTATTTATTTATTCACATTTAATTCACACTTATATATAATTTAATTTCTATATATATATATCAGTATAATTGATTTAAATTAACATTTTCTTATAATAATAAATGTAATTATTAATTTTTATTATCTCTTTAAATGTACAATTGTTTATATAGTAAATAACACATCATTATAGCAATTATATGTAATATCATTAATTATTAATTTGACCATATATACACTTTGATCGTAAATATTAATATTAAATCAAAAATGAAATTAAATACAAAAAAAATGTTTGCGTATATTTTTTCAGTTAAAAATCTTAGATTCAACCACACAACACCTTTCCTAATGTGTCTCAATGGAGTTTATGGCATAACTACTCAATATGCGTTCTGCTTTACCGCACATGAATTATAATGTTCAGACTCAACAAAGGTGTTATAGCCAGAGTCGATACAATTTCGGAAATAAATCATCAATAATTCGGTCGGAAATTCGGACGAAAAATGATCTTTTTTCGGACCATTTTTCGCAAATTTCTGGAGATTTTCTTAACTTATTTTTGGTAAAAATCATTTCAAACTCCCATACTTAAAACTCATCAAATTTAAGCCACAATAATTCAAATAATTTCGGAATAAATTCGAAAAACGTAGGAAATTTTGAATAAACCATTTTTCGGAGTTTTCGGAAACTAAATGTGATTTAAAATTGTTTGTAATTATTTACATAATTCATACATTTAAACTCCGAAAGTTTAAATTAACTATAAAAAGGTCGGATTTCCGAAAAAGTCTCGACTTTTGGTTTAAATGTATTTTCGATATACTGTAAAAATTGTTTTACGTATAACAAACCGGTCTTCCATTATACAAAAATTCCTATAAACCCTCAGTATAAATCCTGATCCTATCCACATGATATCAAATAAAAATGTCACAATACAATGGGTGTTGGTATACAGTTCCTGTTGTAAAAAATTAGTAATATTTTTGTTGATCAAAACAAAAATTAATGTAAAAACAAATAGTTTATTATAGCTCTGACTACTATTTATCGCAGTTTCAAAAATGACACCATTCATTTGCAAATATAATTCACGAGAAAATTTATGGCATCTATATTTTTCGGGCTACTTTTATCTAAATTTTTATTATGACACTTTGTAATTATAGTTTGAACTTTTCTTAATAAAGTTAGCATTAAATCATAAGCATGTGTGAGTGTACATCAATTTTTTAGAGGAAAGATTTTTTTTAATAAGAAGAACCGGTTAAAAAAGGCACGCATAGTATTTAAATTACTATAAACGTTTTAAAAAGCTTTCCGTTTATCACACTTATGTACCTCGAAATTATATTAAATATATCAGTTGGTTTTTTCTAACTCTATTTCGATTGCACTGATAAGTATAATAAGAGTCAAATTAAAATTTAATTTTAATGGTTACGTGACCACTAAAGCGATTCTTAAAATTTATTGATAGACATTTATTGCGCGATAAAATAATATGTTTTTAAAATAGTTAACATTGTAATAAATACGGTAATCTCTAAAATTGATAGAAAATAGTGGAATCTGAAATATTTTTCTTCAAATAGCAATAAACTCTTTTTTTTCGTGCACTAATCTCAGGAAAAATAAATTTAAAAGCAGAAGTCGTTAAGGATTTCGAAAGACTTCTAACACGACACTTGAGTTTGTGTTTTCTACAGTAACTCTAATCTTTAATAAACCAGTGTTGTGTTTGTGTGCTCACAGTTTTCAGTTTGGTTGAACAGAAGAACCACACTATGGAATCATCATTTTCTATTTGTATTTTGGTACTGATGATGCTTTTTTGTTCGTGTAATTCCAGAGGTAACTATTTTCTTCTATATCTTCTAAAATTTGTTAAATGTTTTTTTAGTTATCTCGAGCTTATGTATTACTGTATTGAATTTAATAATTTTAATTTTCAATTAATGAGTTTATGAGTTACTTTTTAGATAAATCAAATAAATCTTAAATAATAAATTTTATTAAAAAATGCAAATAAAACAGCAATATGTGAAATATAATTATTAGGGCTTTGGAAATCGTTTTTAAAACCAGTGCCAAATCTTTAGATATTTGTTTGAAAAAGTTCAAAAATCGTTATAAAAATTCGTTTGAATTTTTGAAGCATTATTTAATTTCAAAATGAGTTTAAGCCATCCAAACAGGATTTCAAGTTTTTGATAAAAACATTGAGTATATCAGATATTTATTAATATTATAAAAATAAAGTCTGTATAAATAGAATTAGGCTAAAGTAATATTTCGTATTTTAAATAATTAAATTCATTTTGCAAATTAAATTTTTAATATCGAGTTTAAGAAAATTTTTATTAAAAATATATTGCAGACATCTTTATATACCGTATATTTATGATATTTTATTTCATTTGAAGTAATTTTCTTTAAAATTATTTGTTTCTTTAAAATCGTCAGAAAAATTTTAGTTAATTTAATATCTACAATGATTAATATTGGAAATTGTTTTTAAGATTTTCGTTGACGATTTTCAAAGCCCTAATAATTATTAATTTATAAAAATATCTACAATAATGCATTTACTTGGGATAAAACCACTACTATTACCAAAAATAACGTTTTTTGTTGAATTAATTAAATTTTTAAAAAAATATTCTCAAATTATCATTGGTTTATCAAGAGTTTACAAGAGCTAACGATTATATGCTGGTTTCGGCGAAAAATTATAACGTACGGAATCGTCAAATACTTCCACAAAGTTTCTACGAAGACGGCATTATCGTTCAACACAAAGGCACCGGTTTTATAGCTGATAAATACAAAAATTTGTACACATAAAAAATTTCGATTAAATGCATACGATATATAAAAAATAATGTAAAGCAATATAAGGATATAATTATGGATATTTAGTGTTTAAACTAATTTGTTTTATTTACGATAATTAAAATTATTTTTTACTACTACAGAATTAAAAGAACATCGATTTATTTGCATCAATAATAAAATTGTTGTTATAACGGATAATCTTTAGTATTGACGGCAATCATAATCGTATTTATAAACAATTATTTCAATATCTAGAAACTTAATCCAGTTATTGCCTATACTTCTTCAACAACTCTCACATCAATAAATACTGTTCACAATGAGCGTCGAGTTAACCCAACTTTAAATTTGAAACCCGATTTCATACAAATTATTTGCAATTTCAAGTGTATTACATATTGTAAATATATAGCTAATGTTTGGGTAAACCATAAAACGCTTTACTCTTCGATAAACATTTGACAAGACTTAACTCAATAAGAAACAGTTTTCACAGAAATCAAAAGTTTTGTCAAACCATTAAAGTAGTAATCAATTTTCAACCTCTATTACAATTTGCTGTTTAAACAACCCAACAGCTATTTATTTATATATACGAGTGTTGGGGAGAACCAGCTTTGCTGGTTAAGAAAATTCAGTTTATGTAATTTCAAATCTAGTATATTATAATTCAATATTAATTAAAGCTATTTACGACTTTTGAAACCCAAGACACAATCGACCGTTTTTCCATTTAAATTACAAAACGCATATCAAATCGATTTGTTATTTTATGTAAGTTAGCGCGTGAATAGGCATCTATTTCAATATTGACACATTACTAAGGCTAAGGATTTCGTGGAAAATACCGCATCATTTCTTTAATCGCATGACAGGGAGATTTATATGTAAACATATATTAGAGATGAATGCTAATTAATTAAAAATAGTTTTATTTTTCCATTATTTCCCGGTTTTGGCTGTTTAGTGAAATATTCCCGTATAGGCATATAATCTGAAAAATGTTCCCGTTTCTGCTATAATAAAACAAATGTTGACGTAAAAGTATATTTTTAATAAAGTACACGGTATTGTTTTACTTGTTTTGGGGACGCACTATAACTTTAATTTATTAGTAGAGCAGTGTATTGTTATTTAAAATACTCTTATGGTTATTAATAGGTAG
>JAQGAW010004693.1:0-10574 GCA_034698025.1 Phthiracarus crinitus | reverse complement strand
TTCACAAATCAAACAACGTGTCACAAACACACGCATTGTATTGTATTATTTAAGTGTTATATTAAATCGTTATTATTTATTACGCTTATTGTCCTTTATTGGAATATCTTAACGTTTCTTAAAGCTCTTTAGAAATTTGGTTACAGGTATTTAAGGAATCGGCGGTACTGTGTCCAGTATCGCAACATTTGGCGCATTCGGCAGGATATCTGTAACAGCACTGCAGTACATTCAACGATTATTTCAAAGCGCTTTAAATATTTTATGCATACAACTCAACGCTTCATCAGTTAATATCGTATTGGCTTCGAGAGTTACCGAAAATCAATTATAACGAAGACTCAAACGAGGAAACGTTATCAACACATTCACAGGACGAACCAAACGAAGACATTAAAACAGAACCGGAAGCGATTCAATCAACACGTGAAACGGAAAACGAGTCACAGAGCCAACAACAGTCGAACGTATTCGGATATTCATCTATTGTTGAAGACCTCAACACTATTATCACGCATCCGTTCTTTTCAACGCTTCCACAACAAAAAACAATCACAACAGCAACAGAGGATAATCTAAATTTAGACACTAAAGCGCTTTTAATTAATTCAAATATTGATTCAAATCAAACTCAAAGCACTTCAATGGCGTCACTTAAGATTAAGCTTCCAGACTTGAATGGTAGTGATGAAGGAACACCACTTCGTCAATGGTTCGCAACCGCTTCTTATAAAGTTTCGCATTTGACGTCTGATCAGGAGAAGGTCTGAGCGATCAGTGATTTCCTTATCGGCGATGCTTTCAATTATTTCAGCAATGAAATTCTACCGATCCATTCGACTATTACTTGGAATCAGTTTGTAGCGAAATACATCACGCGTTTTGACCATCAGGTGGTTCTACCGAGTATTGCCGCTCAACATATCAAATTCAAATCTGGGGACAAAATCTCGGAATATTATTCAAATAAAAAGCGCTTTTTGGATTTAACGGGTTTAAGTGAGATTGAAAAGGTTGGACATCTAACGTATGGCTTACCTGATTCTTTACGGACAACATTTCAAATGGCGTTAATTTCAACCACAGATCAATGGCTTAACACAGCTAAACAAATTGAATTAACGTCTCTACAATTATTCAATGCAGCGCTGCAAAAACCAAATTATAATAAACCATATAAATCGCATTATTCACGTTCACCGAAACAATCAAAAAACGATCAAACGGATGGAAACGACTCGCGAAAAAACCTCCATATCCGTGCAAATTATGTGAAGAGAAAGGCGAAATCTCATGGCACTAGCATTCAGAGTGTCCTCACAATCAAAACTTTAAGAAAAACAAATTCAAATCCCATTCAAACGATAAAAGCAAAAACTCTTCTGATGAAGAAGCGAACAAAACAATAATCGAAAAGGAGATTGACACCACTAAAGCGCTTTCATCTAAATATAATCAAAATCAAACAAAAATTAAAGCGCTTCAAACCTATAAAGTTTTACAAGATTTTCTAGACATAAGTTCTATACCAAAATCAATTAAGATTCCAAAAGTACACAGTATTGCATACAACTCGTCAACATTTAAAGGGTTTATTACTTTGGATTTTATTTGTAAAGATCAACAAATGAAAGCATTCATTGATTCTGGTTCTACAATTAATATTACAAATCCTCACACTATAAAGCGCTTTAACTTAAAATTAAACCATCAAAAGGTTATTCCATTATCAACGGTTTCGGGTATTTGTCGAAATATTGGTACGGTCAACATGAAAATAACAATATTTGGCAACACAGCAACAATACCAGTACATGTCGTTAATTGCTTCAAATTCACGTTGACGCTCGGAGTCAACATCGGACGGTTGTTCCCGATTTCGATTAACCTTCAAAACAAAAGCGTTTATTATAACAATTATTTCAAAAACGCTTTCAACACGAAGTGAAGGCAGAAGCAAACAGTGCTATAGCTTTATTCGCAATCGATTACAAATCAGAAGCGCTTTAAAGACATTTAACTTACAATTATCGCAGACTCGACAATACGAAAACAATAACTCAAGTTAATACACTTTTAAATAACACGCAAATAATTTCAGGTACATTCGGATTTACGCAACTTAAGTCATCAACAATTGAATCGTCACTTCAAACGATACTCAAATATGACTTCAAGATATCTCTTCTGTCAGATTTGTCAAGTCTATTGCAGATAATCAATTATCAAAGATTTATTAACTTAAATCAAAGCGCCTTAAACTTTACTAATCAATTAAATGACGCGATTGAAATGCAAATGTCATTAAATGATATCAATAATAATAATTCGACGACAAAACGATATCAATCAAAACAAAAAATAGTGTTACCATCAAAACAATCGAATCCACTAATTTAACAACAATTTATAAATCATCGAATCAAGCGCTCTATCCTTATTTGGTTTTTAGTCGCAGACTTCTTAATCGTAACGAATTCGATGCTTCAGAAATAAAAACAAAAAGCGCTTAAATGACAATAAACACAATTAACATTAATGAAAAACCGACAAACTTAAACGCTAATCACGAATACACATTTATCATTTATCTGGTAATAATCGTAAAGCGAGTATACACATCTGCTTACTGTTTTCGGAAATGGAAACCCGTTCTGATGAATATTATACAAGCGTCCAATGAAGATAAGTGTAGTATAAAGCGCATTAGGTAACATCGATGGCGTATCAAATCATTTTTGTCACACTTTCCAACGCTCAATCCTTACGAACATGACATTCACTCTCAAACCGCGGCAGATGTAGTGACACCAATGTATTCTACCATTTCTTACTCATATATTTAAGCGCTTATTAGTCTAAATATATTCTATTTATCGTTAATGTCATAGTTCTTATACTATTGCTTATTGTACTCACATATTACTCATTTCATACTCATTGTTACGCTATATAGGGTTACTTAACAGATGACTATCGTTTCACTTATTAGCTATTAATCCCTATTTAAGTGCTTACAAACATATACTCATTAACAGTTATCACAGTTAATCTCAAGCACTAAACACTGATACTTACGTTCTTTCAAACAGACATATTCACTCAATTACTGTTCACATTCACAAATCAAACAACGTGTCACAAACACACGCATTGTATTGTATTATTTAAGTGTTATATTAAATCGTTATTATTATTGAAGTCAGTGACCATTAATTGGTATATCCTAACGTTTTTAATAAGCGCTTAAGATATTATTATCATATATATTAAGGAATCGGCGGTACTGTGTCCAGTATCGCAACAATATTAAGTAGGATAAACATTTTTATATTAAGATTCCATTTAAATTTACGCTCGGTTAACGTTCAGCGCTCGAGCGTGTCAAGAAAGTGAGCAAGAGCGTTTTTAATTTACCCGAGCGTGAGCGCGAGCTGTGAGCGTCATTTTTTTGCCGAGCGTGAGCGTGAGCGCCTAGCTTGTGCATCACTGGTATTAAGTAACTAAAAAGAAGTTTGATGAGTATTATTATCGATCACATTGTTTGATACATTTCTAAAAAACGAATGAAATTCAATGAATAGACATCAAACAGACCGACATAGACAAACTTACGCCTGGTCTTGACTACAATCACTATGCTTAATATAAAACAGTTATTACTAAAAGAGGGGGAATTTAGATTAAAAGATAGGAACAAGTTAGGGAATGTTGGTTTCTAAGATAAATAAAGTTAACACAGAATAAAGTTGTATTGAAAATCTTTGCATTTCTAAAGATGGCAATTTACGGTTTTATCATAATTAAGTTATTATAAACTTAATATTTATAGATTACTGAAACACGCTAAGAGTCCACTAACGCCGAACGTGTAAGATATCTGTGGCTAATCGATATCAGGGGTTACGGGCGATCACACAGCGAACACAACACACGTTTCCATATTTTGTTACGTTTCACACTTAACTAAAACACTATATGTGTTTTCGTTTTAACACACTTCTCGTAACTTTATTAATAATCAATTTATTTTTTCTTTACTCATTAAATTAAGCGTTTATTACTTATTTCTAATTAAATTTATTTATTAAATAATAGACGCGTTTATTTCTTTAATTTAAAAAATATTTATTTGTTAATTTTGTTTATTAATTGCGATAGATTTATTTGAAGCCTAGAAGTCGGGAGTTCTTAGATCTCAACCGATCGCTTCAAAGGCAAAACACGAAGTGAATAAATAATAAAAAATAAAAAAATAGTTTTTCAAAAACAATCATAGTTTTCGTTAAATAATTAGTCATCGCATAACTTATATCAAAAACATTTAACAAAAATGATTAAAGTTTCAAAAAACATATTTTGAAACAACAAAACATTAAGAGTTGTAACTCTTATTAATAATATGATTGATATGTGTGACTGAGATGTCACACATTTGATACGAATCGCTTATAAGAACTGTGAGCTCATCTCACTCCTCCCGGGAAGTCCAAAAATTCCTGATTTGCGGAAATTTTTGCACTTAAAATATGCAGAAAATTGAAAAAAATTTTAAATCGAAAAATTACAAAATTTATAATTGTTATGCGAGACTCGAAAATACTTTTTATTCGTTTGACAAGTGTTGAACCTGTGGTTCGCCGTTCGGTGTCAACTGAGCTGGAGGTTCGTCTGACATGAAAATTTCAAAACTTGAAGCTGTACCGCCGGAACCAATATTCACAGACATCGAAGAGCTCTGTGTTGATTGAGTACTCGATGACGCCTGGGCTTCCATATTGACGTCTGGTATCGAACCGATAACTTTTACCGTATCTGTAAATCTGCGTACAACTCCGAACAATAATTCGGTAAAATCCGAATTATAAATGTTATACTCATTCCCATATACAGTATAACCCAATTCGAAGACACTTCTATCCCCAAATATTCATTTATTTCGCTCATTTATGACGCTTTGTTCATTTGATGCCATAATACTATTCACGCGATTTCTAACTATTTTTGTGGCATCTCTTAAACTCGTTTCAACAGTTTCTTTTGCGAATCTCGGGATTTCGGTTGTTTCGAAGTAAAGGACAACCGAATGCATAGTATTTGAACCAATATTCAATGCGCTAAAATTTATCTCATAGTGTTCTACGAGTCTTAGAATCGCTATTTCGCGAGTGATAATCGTAACCACAATCCGGAGTAAAGTAAACGCTAAAATCTGTCCGTTATCTGATGTATCCCCAGAAAACTGTTTTCCCGCCTCTAATAGCAAATTGCGGAGAATTTCTTGTTTGCGCACCTCTTCTGACACAAATCCCATAAGTTTATAGTATGGTTCTTCCAAGTGATATAATGCCAAATTAAAGAACCAATCGATCTCGAAATTTCCAGCGTCTTTCATTAAAATTTTATTCACCATCGATTTTATTTTCGCGATAAATGCATGCATATTTGAGTAATAGAACTGTTCCTCTAAACTGCAAGCTTCGACAAAAGGATTGCCATCAGTGAGACCTCCGCTGTATTTTTGAACCATTTTTTGGTATCCAAAAGTTTCGATTCCAATATCTCGAGCTCTTTTAATCGAAAGATCGATTATTGGCATATTAAAAGTTCTCATCGCGTAATAAGCAAATTCCCTGACGATTATTGACTGTATTATCCTGTTCGGGTCATTAGGGTCCCGATATTGTATGCGAAATGCCAGCAAATGCTGAGCTCTGTCCACACGATTCGTAATTCGCTCGAAAGTTACGATTTTATATCCCTTTTCTAACATCCAAATGCCTTCAATATAATGCGCATAAGTTTCTAAGGCAAATGAATAGCGAACGCCAGTACCGCTCCTTAAACTATTTAGCGCTATAACTACCGCACGGTTTGACCAGTTATTCTGTTCTGCCATTTCCGCCAAAATTAGTGACAAATGGTATGGAACCGCCAAATCGCTTCTCAAAAAACCAATATTAAAGTGTTGATAACCAACCTCTTCGTTGTCGTGGTATTTCTTTAACAGATCTTACCTTCTTTTGTCCTTTTCTTCGACGCCACTATTGATTTGGAACATCAGTTCCGCTAAATTTTCCAACGGCTTTGTCGTACGTATCGTTTCCAATAGTTCCCAACCATCAGCACTCGTGTAGAGCTTATTTTTAGGCGTTTCAATCGGTAACCATCCCTCGTCTTCATAGCTCGCATCGTTATAAAACTTGTACCACTCATTGGTAATGGTTTTGAAATCAAAACCACCAAACATTGCCATCGCGAAGACTTTTTCTGTGGACTCGTATTCAGTAAATGCGTTCACAGCCAAAGCGTGATCAAAAGTGAACGCATTAGCATTGATATCGAAGTTTGCATTCATATCCATCGATATAATGCACGTGTATTGGAAAAACAGTGCGTAAATTATGGCTACTATTAAGGCCTCACTGTATCGATAATATCGATCACAATTAATTAATTAAATTAATATTTAAATTGTGATTTTAAGCGAATAAACTTTCTCACTGTTTAAGTACAGACGAATTGTAAATTTTAGACTCCAATTCGAGTCTTATATAAGGAGTTTGTACTAACAGAAAATTCGACTAAACTTTCGATATATATTTACACATATAAAAAATTGTGTCTCATGTAAAATACATTAAATTTTATCACTAATTGTTTATGTAAATTTTAATCTATATTTATGGCCAGCTTCGTCTCACATTGTGTTTGTTTTATGCCGCTTACTGTAAATTTAAGAGTATATCGGGTAACGAGTCAATAGTTTATAGTAATGAATGATTTTGAGAAAATGCATAAAAACAAAAATATGACTTTTCTCGTCAAATATGAATGAGAACCTCAAATTGTGAGCAAAATGATCTCGACAATATTACGCGGGCCGGGCCGTGTTCGGGCTTATTAATAAAAAATTCGGGTCGGGTAGGGCTTTGATGTTTCACTTATTTATATATAATAATTTCTTTTTATATATTTTAGAAATCAAAAAAAAATTTAAAATGTAATGTTTTCGTTTAGTTATTGTTAAATTAATATAAGTAGATAACTAAAACTCAAACCAAACCCGTTAAAGAGAATAATTAATTGTTTAAAGGCCATATTGTAAAGAATTTAAATTAAACATTTTTTTACGTAATTAATTGAATTGGGCCTGATCAGGCCGGGCTTTTAACTTTATGAAATAATAGGGCTCGGGCCGGGCCCAACTTTAAACTTTCGGGCTTCTATCGGGCTCGGACCTGAAAATTTTAAAGATTTACTCCTCTACTGTATAGCTTACTATATAAATTATAAATATTTTGTATGATTTCTTGTCATTTATTCAGATCTTTAACAATAATATATATTTTTATATGAACTTTCCAAATATATTATGGATTAATATTGAGATGTTTTTTATCTCATATCTACGCGCATATGAATTGGCATATTTTTGAGGAAAAAGAAAACTATAAATAAGTATTTAACTTATTTAACGTAATTTTAAAGAAAATTTATTTCCGTGTATTTAAACGTAATAAATAATCGTATTCATGATATATCGCAACTTATTGAAGGTCTCAAGTGTGGAACTTTGCCTTAAATTATTTAAGGACAAACTATCAAATCAGATTGTTATTAATCAGTTGTTACAACACTTTATATGACGTCTTTAATTGAATTACTAAAATGTCACGCGTATTCCATAAATAATTACTTATAATTCATTATCTTATGATCATAATTGCTTTAAGGTTTATTAGAACTATTTTATAGTGAAAAAAATAATAAATGACTGATTTTATATTTAACTAGAATTTTAGCCCGACTCACAGAATAACTCACTCACTCACTCACTCCCTCCCTCCCTCACTCACTCACTCACTCACTCCCTCACTCAATCACTCACTCGGTCGCTCACTCACTCACTCACTCACTCGCTCTAACACTCACTGACTCACTGACTCACTGGCTCGCTCTCCAACTCACTCACAAAATCACTCACTCACTCAATGTCAGTCATTCACTCAAACACTCACTCATTCGAATTTCGCTTATTGAGTCTCACTTAAAAGCTTTCTGGCTCTTGTTCAGTATATATGGCTTTAATCATGCATAAAAAATCATTTCTTTGAATATATTGAATTTCTTTATATTAATTTGCATAAATCTTTCATTATATTATTAACGATAATTTTAAAAATATTTCTTAAATATTTTGAGTGAGTATAATATCATATTAGTTATTCATGTCTTTTCCATTAATATAGACTTGGACACGAACTTTCCTTAATATTTCAAGGTCTCGTCCTCCAACTTTTGGCATCACAGTTATTTGCTCATATTTATAGGCATATTTTTGAGTTAAAAACTATCTTCAGTGCCTTTTTTTTATCTTTGATACATAAGGATTGAGTAAAATTGGCTAAAGCGTAAAATACAAAAAATATCCTCCAAACAAGAGTAAAGCTGGTATATTTGCCTTTGAAACAAAATATAATATTTAGTTTTACTTTTGCTATTTTAATTTATTTCCGTTTATTTTAAACGCAGTAATCGTATTGATAACAAATCGAAACTAATTAAAGGTCTGAAAGGTAAACTTAGCCTTAAATTAGTTAATGTCATAATATCAAACAAGATTGTTAATATGTATTGTTTCACTGTCGTACAAGTTTAGCAATACAGTGCAAAAGTTCTATATTAGAAAGCGATACTACAATACAATGCTATGCAGTGAAAATACGACAATGCTTGGGACACTAAAAAAGTAAAATGTTAATTTAAAATTGCAAGACAGCATTAAACCTGTTTTGATGTTACTTTCATTTTGCAAAATATTACTTTCAATATAAAGACACTGTATGTGTTGATTGTTTTTATTGTATTTAACTCTTAATCAACTAATGATTTCTTAAAATCTTCTATAAATTCATTAATGCTTTAATTGCTAATTAAGTTGTGTTCATTTTGACTTCTAACAAACAAACATTGCAATCCAATTATTGGATAATATTTATTTATAATATTGCATCGCAGCTAATGAAATGGAGCGCAACTGCAAAATTGTAGTACTTGTACTGAAATATACAACAAATTGTTGCTTTGCGCACAACTTGCGCACAGATACGTACTCAATAGGGCTCATTGCTATTAATACTACGTTCTACGTTTACCTTTTCCAGACATTCTGACGCCCTATGATTAGCATCGATGCTATGATTTATAATCTATAAATTAGTTATATTCTGAGCTTACATTTCGGATCAATTGAAAGGATTAATCTTAAACAATTTTCCTGAATTTGGACTAATATATTATATCTTATTTTATCATATTTAACTATTTATTTATTTATTTATTTATTTCAAATAACATCAAAAAAAATAAGTATAAATAAATCAAAAATTTATTTCTTACAAATGTATTTTGATTTTGAATGCATAATCAAAATCCTCATGCAGTAAAAATTCGTAAATTTTTTTCACATTCTATTAATCGTTTTCTAATTTCTTATTGATTAACTAACTTTCGGTAATATTTTCGGTCTGGTTTACCAAAGTTTGTTCGCATAATTTTGTCAGCAAAAACAATTCCGCCACGAAGTTGATTGCATTCCGCCATATATTCTAAACAATAAATTTAGTGAATAAAAATGTCGAAAAAGTAATCACACGGTAGATGTAAAATATTTTGGTTGAGAAAAGAGTTGTCAGTTATTTAATTAATGATTTATTTTAAAAATGGCAGAAATTACAACAAATAACTTCTATATACTTAAAGGCTTTATTATTATCCAGAAATATTTAATTTAGTTATTAATGATGAGGATAAGATCGTTTAGTCTGAGCTTGAGCTTGATCTGGTTGATCTTATCTCAAAACTTGTGAAACACTGAGCTTGAGCTTCTAAAATCATAATGCAATCGAGCTAGAGCTTTGAGCTTACTTGAGCATATTTAAATAAAATTATAGGAAAAATTATCTATTTTAATTATTTTATACAATATTTTCAGTTATATCGATATCATAATATGACTTCAAACACATTACACTTTTTATAATTCAAAATTACATTGTATAAAAAATTCGAGTTGTTATCTGTATACTTGTTTTTTATAAGCTAATGTATTTTACTATTGTAAGCGATACTTACTTTACTACAAAGTAATGAGTTTAAGTTTACATAAAACTTATAAACATATTTACAAATCAATTATAAACATAAGCTCAACATAAACTTGAGCTTAGCTTGAGCTTATTCTCATCACTATTAGTTATATAATATGAATTAGGGATATTACCATTTTAAGAAATTAAGAAATTACTTTTTGAAACTAACTACTGTTTTATAAATTACCAAAAAATAAAAAGAAATTAATTAAAAATTTTTCATCTTAATGTTTCTCATAAAGGTTTTCAATTTTAATAAATAAAATCGTTTTTTTAATCACGTTTCTGGAGTCTGTTGGCATTGCCTTTCATTTTAAGTTTCAAACGTTAAGCTAAAAAACAAATACCTTTAGCGAAATGATGCAACTCCTCTTCAGTTACATTATAACCAGTTTTCAAAACGACAAAAGCGCGCGGAAA
>JAQGAW010004692.1:0-10574 GCA_034698025.1 Phthiracarus crinitus | reverse complement strand
TTTTCTATTAGTTATGGTATCTTACTGTGATCGACGGCCTATTAGTGTCAATATTTGTTATTATACTTCATTTATAAGTGTTTAATCCTTTAAGCATTACCATTTTTTTGTCAAGTATGGCACGCTCTGCCACTATCTTTCTCTCATCTCTTATCTCTGCTTCTAAAGATTGTTTCTAGTTTTGTAATACAGCGTTAGTTGATCTCATAAATGTTTAATATTTATATAGATTTTAAGTATTACTGTTTATCATTTTTTCGTAATATCAGTGTTTTCAATTAAAACGGTCACAATTTAAGAATTTTGGTCACAGTTTAAATGGAGAGCAAAAGTAAACTTGAATAGTCTAGTTAAATATAAAATAACAATAAAATAATATATATAATAAATATAATAAAAAACAATGGGAGGTGAAACAGGATTTTTTAGAATATCTCCGCCGCAAACATAGCGAAACTTGCAGTGAATGCAGAAATGATTTTGAACGAAAGCGAAAGTGAATGAAAACGCAATACGGATAACATCTCTCATTCAAAGGCCACTCAAACAGATTTTTTTGCACTCAATGTCAATGATCTTTGATCTCAGTTTCTTGAACGCTCACTTACTCTAATTTAATAATCCAAAAGCTTTTCAATGCAATCTCCTTTGAACTTTTTGACAGCATGTGTTCATACCGGTAATGAAAGAGTTGAATGGAAAATATGTGGGAAAAGGGGTTGAGAATTGAGTGATGGGTTGATTTAGAAAATCACTGGGTTATTTGAAACATGATAATCATAAGTGAACCAAACATGAATTTCTACCGTTTAAATCACGATCGCGATAAAACGCGATTAAAATGTAACACAATTAGCAAATTTTTGATACACCTTAATCAATCCAATTTTATTCATAATAGAAGTGACATATTTTGACATATTTTATGTATATCATAGCGTTTAATTCGCGATAATGGATAAAAAATTATAATGCTTTGAAGTAATGTTTTTAAATAAAAATAAAAATTAAATGAAAATTAAATAAAAATTATAATGTCTGTAAATGTTTTGAAGCTCAATTCATCGAATCCGAATAAAAAGATATAATTTGTTAATTTATAAACAAAATTATTAATGAAGGCTTCGCTAAAGTTCTTCGTTAATGGCCCCAAATATTTGTGATTTAATTAAATTTATTTAAAAAATAATTACACAATTGAATGTAAAACGAGGCACGATTTAAAATTTTTCATAAAAAATCTAATATATCCCATCTGTAAATTACCGAAAAAATATATTTATGATGGATTATCATTTTTTTTCTAATGATGTACTTAGCGTTCGGTGCGATAGCATAAACCAAAACTCAACAAAAACATGCCTATCCATTTCGAATCATTAATTTTCAATTTTTTAAATAATTATGATATTCAATTCGTTACGCCGAATATAACTTTGGAAGAAATCCGGGAAAGAGTGGTTTGAACGAAACGAAATCTTATAGATAGAACGTACACCGAAATATATATATTTGATGCGTCAATTAATTTTTGTGCGAACGATAAAGAGATAGTGTGATTCAAGTGATTATATTTTTTTCAAACCGAATGTTTGCGAATATTTTTGCGTACAATGCAATTTTATATGAACAATGTGTCTGGTAATTATTAGTTGTCCATATCCATAGGTCAACGTTTCGATGAGAGTGTGCGAAAGATTGGGCCACAAAATAGAGAGGTAGCAAATGTTTGGGCATAGTTTGGTGCCATTGGCCTATTGCACGATAACTGGTGTCATCAACCCATTTCGATGTTTTCGTTAAATTTCCGATTCGTATTTATTTGTTTACTTGTTTGTAAAGGGAACCACTCTTTCCAAGAGGAAGGGAGAGAGAACGGGAGGGAGAGATGGATTCGGGATTTTTTTAGGATTTTAAAATAAGATGTTTTAAAATGATTGATTGTATATAAGAAAAAGTGTCATATTATGATTTCACGTGCGATCATCTTGTTTTTAATAAAGTTTAACAATTCTAAACTTTATTAGCTTCACGTCGTGACACATGTGATTTTTCTAAAAATTTCTGATGATAAAACTAATAACATAAATAAGGTAAAAAATACTGTTTTTGAGCGAAAACAAGCTGATGTTACTGTTCATGGCAAACAACAGTACATAATTGATGCGTGCCTTATGATTTAATATATAATTATATTTTTTCTAAACATTTTTCTGATTACACTTTTTTAAATAAATTGAAAATATAGTCAGATATGGCGTATTAAAATAAAACTATTAAATATTATTAAAACATTATAATCGGCTCAAGTTTAAATAAAGTGTAAATTTTTTCACTAATCAAAGATAGACATACTTATAATCCAAATATGCAATAAAAAACCCTCAAGTACTGAATAGCAAATATTGAAAATAAACTTAATTTCGATAGGAATGCAACAATTCGTTTATTTTAATAATCAAAGTGAAAGAGTTTTTAACTCTTCAGTCTTACACTTGAGGTAAGACTTAAGTTACAATTAAACAAACAATTGGGGATTACATAATCACTGTTAATTAAAAGCAACTTTTTATTTGGATCACATTAAGAGATTTATTTTAATAATGGGCTAAACTTAAATTAAAAGTAGTTTTTAAAATTTTTCTTGTGCTTTCGCTTCAGAAAAAAAGCAATGGGCGTAAAAAATTATTTTAATTCTTTTTTTGACAGGGGATTAGTCTAAATTAATTATTTAAGTTACGATTTTCCACTATCTTTAATTAAACTCATCTTTTGTAGAATTATCGAATCAAAAAAGAAAACAAAAACCAATTAATGATTGGAATATTTATTATTTTGTAACATGTAATATAGATTACCAATGGTAATTGGTTCACTGGTGCGACTAAAGTAAATTATATAGGAAACCAATTTCGAGAGAAATAACCTTTTAATCGCAAACGCATCAAATCAATTCTTTACTAATTTTTACCATAGAAAATTATCTCTTAAATAAATTGAATTTAATTATTAGCGTAATAATTCAAACGTGTTGTATAATAACATGAAACCTAAGTGAAGAAAATAATTGAAGACAATTTCACTATTTTACTTGAAAATCTGTTTAAGGGTCTCATTTAAATAAATCAATATCCTCTTTAAACAGTAGAAATTAAAACTTTTCTGGCATCAAAAGTGTTTAAGACAACAACAACAACAGCAAGAAAAACTATAATTAAATAATATATAAGAAACTTATCTATTCTTTTACCGCCGAAGAAAAAAGAAGACAACTGAGTATTCACTGTTCCAATTACCTTCAAACATGAATTTTAAAATTTATTAAGTAATCGTTTCTCACGATCGGCACTGGAAAACCGAAAAAGAGTTTGAATGAGAATTAAATAATAAGAAAAGTGCAACAAATAAAATTGAATTACTGTTTAATGCGTAAAGAAAGTGTAATGAGAAGTAGTTTTACGCTTTATTAATAATAAGAAATAATAGGAAGATAACGAAAGAAGAAGAAGAGGTGATCGAAGAATATTAATGTCAGACAAAAAACCAAAAACGTAAATCCATTATTTATTATGGGCAGAGATATTGAGAGTGAATAAAACATTATTGACACTTAAATATATATGATTTTTATCTCTTGACGGATAGACGAGACGATAGATAAAAATTTAAAAGAAAAAAATGAAAAATTAAAATAAGAATTTGCGCACAAACTTTTTATTTTTTTAAAACTGAATAAGAGGAGTGATCAAGAAATTTTAATCACGTTATACTTGAAAAAGTTCTACGGTGTGTAACATCCAAACTATAATCTAAAGCTACCAAACAAGTGCCCAAACAATTATCTTTTTTGTAAAACAAATTATCAAAACACATTCGTACGAAAAGTGTGTCTCGCATTGAATGGGTAATTATTCGGACATTGAAACTTGAAAACAAACGGCCAATTAATTTCTTAAAATATTTTATTGCGTTCTTCGCGCTATCAAAATAAAAACTGATGCGTTATGTTTGGACTTAAATATAAATTAAATAAAGCATTAAATCATAATGAAATCATATTAAAAATAATATATATTTACAAAAGACAAAACGTTTGTTTTTGATAAAGTGACTGCTTTATACAGAGTGCGCGTATCTTTGATTTGAGATTATGATTATTAAAATGGAAAAATTGAAGGGTAATGCCATGGGCATTCAAACAATTTTTTTCGCTATTCTTTTGGCAATAAATAACATAGTTATACAAAATAATAGCGGGAGAGAGAGAGAGAGAGAGAGAGAGAGAGAGAGAGAGACCACAGTGAAATATGCATTCAAATTACAAATTACTATTAAAACAACACTCAAGGTTTTTCCCTTTAATAGTTTTAAGTTTTAAAAAAAATTTTACTGTAAAAAAGTTGTTTTTTGATGCAGAAAGAGAATTGCAGCAAAAAAATTAATAAAATTTTCTTAACAGATAAAAGGCTAAACACGGAATATATTTTACGACAGATTAGAAAATTAATTTTTTCATCAAAAAAGACAAATCTTTGTATGTAACGAAGCGCTTCGAAAAATAAATTAAATAACGAAAAATTACATTAATAAAATAATAAGCATGCATTTTAAAAATCAATTATTCAGACAAGAACAAGCAAAAATTCTTATTAAAATAAACTAGGCTTTGGCCGATTAATAAAGGCTCATCAATGACTTTGAAAAACGCATCATTGCATTACCTGTTGTACGCACGCAGGTAAGCATGTGAGTGAGAGAAAGCGAGAGTAATAGCGAGTGTGTGTGTGTGTGTGTGTATGCGATAGTGAAAGCCCTTCGCAAGACAACCCCTAATATGCCTTACGGGCTGAAGAGTAACAACAGTTATTTAGAGGAAAAGAGGATTGCGAACATCACGAATAAGCAAGAACTTCTCGTTTTCCTAAACTGAATAAAGTGAAAGTGTAGTCGTTATTATTATTAATATTGCAACTATTATCGCAATCACTACTCCGATTGTGTGTGCCATATATTTTCTTATATCAAGTATCAATATATATGATTTTTTGTATTCATTTTGTATAATCGCTTCAAATACTGCTATAATATAAAGATAATTCAATTTTTAAGAGATAATAGAATTTACTATTCTTTATTAAATTAAATTAATCTGAAAATTTTATAAGAAATAATTAAAGAAAGTTTTATCTTTTTTTGGTGCGCGAAGTAAAAGCAATATTTTTGCAGTGATATCGATCTTATGAAATGTGATTAGATTTTCTGGGGGTAATCCGTTGTACACAATAAAAGCAAAAATTCCGAAGTTTTAGGTAAGTGACAACTCTTTTGCTCTTTATCTTTGATGCAAATTTGTTTGGAAAAACGGTTCCGTTTTTCTGTTTTTCTGTTGCCCACACGACTGGTAGAGTATGAGTTCATAAATGTTTTCGATTTTACGACTGTTTGCCGAACTGTGACATACGACTAGTGTTATTATAATTACATGCGAAAAAATTACGGCACAGATAGTGAAAAAAAACGCTTATCAGACACAAAAATTATCATAATTAAATAAGAGATACCGTAATACATATCACTGTCTGCGAAGAAATTAAAATAAAAAACCTCCGTCAGTACAGAACAAATAGCATTATTTTTTATGCGCCCCTTATTAGCAAATTGACGCTAGATTTGTGACAGTGTGTCAAAAATATTTTGTCACTGGCTGTCATAATACTAGTGGGGCCTTAGAAATTAGCGTCACTATGATTTATTGATATTAATTATGCGCAGTTATAAAGTATAATACTTTTTTCCGTTTCATTATTCATTGCTGCTTTCGAACGAGGAATTTAATTATTCTTGTATTTAAGCAGTGAAGGTGTGTGAATATTTTTTTAAAAGAAAGAAAAGTAAACGTTATTTGCTAATCGAGATAAAGAGTTATTAATTATTCCTATCAAAATTTATTTTATATTTATTAATATATGCTAATCAAATGATTTCAGGAACTTTGGAAAAAATTATTTTAAATTTAACCCCTTAGTTATCACACAATCACAAGTGTGAAAAATAATTTATATATTAAATAAATTTATTATATTTTGATTTGTGATTTATTGTTGCGGTAAAAACGTTTTTTTTATAATAAGAAAAAAGGAAAGTGTCTTCTTCTGGCATATACTTCGCTCATATATCAAGGTTAGCGCGTTTATATTAGAATTTTAAATTGAAAAATAAATATATATATATAATATATATATATATATCTTTTTAAAGCCAAAACCTTTAATAATATGACTAAAATAATAAATTGCATTGAAAATATTTTAATTATCAATACGTTAACGATTTTTTCTCGAAATTATCCAAATAGTATTAATAGTATTCGTGATTAATTTTTAACTGTGATGTCATGTGTGTTTTTCGCTATTTCTGTTAAATAATCGAATACAGGGAGAAAAATTAAATTAAATTAAATTTTGTTAGCGTTAACTGCTTAATTAATATTGGGATAAAATAGTTAATAAAGCAAATCACGAACACAGCCCTGCGATGATGATGAGCTCACACTGGCTTTATTACTGCGAGGATTATTGCTAAATATCTTCGTAATTATCGTTTACATTATTCGCTTTTAGCGAATACCACCCAAATTTTTTTTCGCCAAATTACCTAATCATGAAGCTTAGCATAATGTTTTGAAAAAAATAATATTTAAATAAACGCTTTATAGATTGATATGCGATTGAATTTAAAATTGAAAATTTGATTTTGCAAAAACTATAAAAAAATAACGGTTGATCACAAACTGATTGAAATAAATGCGTAAAAAGCTTTTAGCATACAGTGTATACAAAAAAATTGGCACTTGTTCTCCACTAGACTTAATTGTCTATAGGGTACTCCTAATTAGTTTCGGAATTCCGCGTTGAAGTGAAGCGAAGAATCGCAATGAGTGTATGAATAATTTAGATCCTAAATGTGATAATAGCCTGAATTGATTAGTTAGTGTCTTCTAACGCTCGGCCTCTAACGGTACTATAGAATAAATAATGTTTGAATTAGCATTAGTTTTAACGGAAATTTATGATTGCCATAAATAACAAAATTAGTGATGAAGTAATGCCGCGAATCAACAATTAAATCATGCGCTAACGTATGATAGAAATAATTTTTAAATGTAATGTTAAAAGATTTTCCGCAATTTAAAAGCAATTTATGGAGAAATGAACAATGTTTTAAAATTTTTATACAAATTACAATTTGTTTACTTATTAATAATGGTTTCCGATTCAAAATTGCCGTTTGTTTTGAATGTTTTTTCCTAAAAAGAATTATTGATTTACAACTCATTTTGTCTTCAGAACTCTGGCCCTGAAATAGTTGTTAAAACTTTATAAAAAGTAATTATGTATAAGGAGTTAATTATGACTTTAAAATAAATACACGATGATTTCAGCGATTTTTACCGCTGATAGTATCAAAGAAAGTAAATGTAAAATCAATAATGAGGCAGAGAGAGGGTTAGGGAGAGTATATTTGAATAATACGAAGAATTTTTATTATTTAAATGATACTTTTTATGAAAATATTATCGTATGATCATTTATTTAATCAAACTTAACACATAATAAACAAAATCTTTTTTCTTTAAGTTTAGACATCATAATTTTGCTTCAATGAATTTAACAATTATTGAATGATTAGTATAGTAATAAAAAAATTCAAAAGCTTCATAACTTATTTGATTACTAATCAATCATTTTTATTCTTTCAGTCAGTAAAAAAACGAAACATACTGTATTTATTATATTGTAATTAATAATCCGAAAAATTAATACTACGCTAAACCTATAGTAAACTAAATATATCTTATGTCACCAACCAATGTATTTATTGCACAACTTTATGTCTACAAGCGTAGCATAGTTTATTAACTTTCCCGGAAATTACCTCTAAAAATATCATTACTATTTTCCGCGCAATATTATGACATTATTATTAGCGAGAAGATGATATAAAAAATAAAAATATATACTTATCGATGAACTTGAAGCTCGCGTATAATAGCGAAAGTACATTGCATAAGACACACGCAAACGTCATCATCGTTTCATTATTTATAAATATAAGCATTATATAATGTTTCGGGAATAAACTCCCTTTTCATTAACCTTGACATAAACAAGATTCCAACCGTAGGAATGTATACACAGCACACTGTTTAATATCTCACTGCTATCGGAGTCTTTACCGGAGGATATTCCCTATACAGATGTGTTGGTGTATTCTTCGGTCACGACTTTCCGTTTTGGATCGCAATGTGTCAAAAACGTTCGTTTTTGATTTATTGTAATTAAATCAAAGATCAAAAAATTACACATCTAATTAATTGTAGTTCCTTTAGTTTAAAAAGTAATAAAACTCATCGTTTTTTTCGCCCATAAATTAAAAGCGCACACAAAAATAAAGTTTCCAGTATCCATAATCCATAATAGATATTTAAAATAAATTATCGGAAAAAATTAAAAAATTAATATTTTCTTTGTGTGTTAGCGCTTAAGCCTTATAAATAAATAATTAGCTTCACGTACTTTGTTCATCAGGTATTAGTGGGTTTCTTTTAAAAATTGATTATACGTTCTTATGGTATAGTACTTGCAAATTAATGCATTTTTACTAGGAATCACGTAAAGACTTGCATAATTATAATAATGTTAAGCGATTAATAGATGCGGTATTTTCCGAATTGGTTTCTGACTATAATCAAGAATTTCCAAATGAATATTTGCGAACAAATCGTTGTATTTATTAATTTGTGAAAAATTAAATTCTTTTCACAAACGTTTTAATGTTTCTTCGCTTAACTTTAAATATCAGGTATTCATTAAAAATAAAAGTTTTGGATTCAATCCATAAAACCATATAAACGCAACTTTACTGATAAAAATCATTGAAATTGCTTATCATATTTATCTTTTATTTTTAAAAAGCAATTAAAAACCGTTACTAATTTAAAACAAATTTTTAACAATTTTTCTATTTATAATATTAAATTAATACTAAAATTGGCTTTTTTGTTTGGGCAAATATCCATAAAAAATCATATAAATTTTCGATCAAATATGCGGAATAAAAATGCGTGAGCGTTATGTGTGATTTATACTAATATTATATCATCTCTTTTTCCAGTGATCAACAACTATGATATCAAAATCGCTTAGCGTTTCGATTATTTGCATTATATGGCAGATCACGTACGCGAACACTCAACAGATCGACAGTGAGTTATACTATATTCGCAATGATTTAATACTCTATTTTTGAAGATTATTCTGTAATTCGTTTTGTTTTTCTCGCCGAAAGTGAAGTCAGACTGAAAACCCTTATTTATTTGACAGAGGAATTTATCATTAACTAGCGATACGTTTAAATAATATATTACGCCCAATGCTTGAATTTATTTTCTCTGATCTAATCATTCCGTTTGATATTTGGTGCGTACGTGTGATATAATCTATGATTTATACCGTATTATATCATAAATGGATAATTTTATTTTTCCCGTAATAATTACTCATAATCTGATATCATTTGTTTTTCATATCGAAATTATTAATTAATTTTTTTTAAAGCTTAAGGACAATTTTTTACATCAATTTTTGAATTTGAATGATAGTTTTCTAATTATATGTTCGTAAATGTTTCTTCAAAAACAATTACAAATGAGTATGCATGGGATGCCTAAAATAGAAATTACGGTAATAACTGTTATGAATGCTGAACCACCCAAATCAGAAATATCAGATTTGTTATTAGAATATTTTTGATTTAAAGTTAATGAAATTTTATTACCCAATAATTATTTATTACTATTATAAGATAACACCTTCTAAAATTCTCACATATATATTAAAATCTGTTTAATAAATTTGACGCTCAAATTTGCATAAATGAATGATATGATAATATGTTTTTCTAACTGAAAATAAATTAGAAATTGCGATAAACTTCTTTAACTTCCTATTTTAACTCTAAAAAATAGACAATATATGCAAAACTGATGGATTCTTTCGAGACCCGAATGACTGCGCGAGATTCTACCGATGTGTGGGTGAAGGCAATAATTTCCGAATTTATTGGTTCGCGTGCGGACCCGGAACCGTATGGGACACCAGACATGACACTTGTAACTGGCCATATAACGTGCCAGAGTGTATGGACGGCCAAAATGGCGGCGACACTATAAGAGAACCGCTACAAGAAGCTCAACCCGAATCTCCGCCATCGGAAGAATCAAGTCCTGAAAAAGATATTCAACTTCCGGATTATTCTATAACCCAAATAGACTCCGAAAGCCAATCGTTAGAGGAACCCGTGAATAATATAGAACCGGCGGATAATAGTCAGGGTCCAGATGATACTCAAACTAAAGATTTAACTGAACCGCAAGAGTCGGAACCGGAAGATGACTCGCAAGTTGTCGAAGCTGTCGTATCGAGCTCTACAACCACTAAAAGGCCAACAACTAGCAAACCGACAGTAAGAACAACGAAAAAACCGAGAGTTGCACCAAAAACAACTCCAAAACC
>JAQGAW010004691.1:0-10575 GCA_034698025.1 Phthiracarus crinitus | reverse complement strand
TCAAAAAAGAGTTGGATTTTACTGCTGGAAACTATTCATTATTAATTATTTTCGCTTTTTTGAAGTATTCAAACATATTATATTGATTTGTTTATTGCTTAATGCTCATATTATAAATACATATATAGTAATAATTTTATTTATTTACAGATATTATCATTAATGGCAATGTTATTCTTAAAACTAGTGGACATTTCTTCAAAATAATATTATTTATCACTTCTTTTATAGTTTGATCGTATATTTAATTTTAGACTTAGAGTATTGTAAAAATTTTCATTTTATGTATGTTTTCTAATTTTATATATGTATAATTAAAATATATATTTAATTAAAAAGCATACCCTTTATAAGCTTCTCTCTGTGGTCCGAACCCTAAGACACTTAAACATTTGATTACGTGGGAACTTCTTGAGTGGAATTCGAATAAATTCTTAATTTTTACTGCTTTATCATTTATATTGTTTATTAAGGATATATGTTCAATTTCATAGTGTTTACTATTTGATTAAAGTGAGAGTTGGTTTTAAGTTTTATTGTGAAAAGGATTGTGATGAAAGCGATTTTACGACTGGCTAGTATCGCTCGTACAGTTCGCTGTGATTAAAGTGGCGCTACTGTTTAACGGACCACAGCTTATGGACATTATTAACGTTTTGAATAGAAATTCGCTTAAGATTAGTCATAATGTTGTTAAGTTTATTTTGATTAATTCAATTAATTATGGATTATTTCTTGTGTTCTAGAAATTCTCACGCTTTAGAAATCCTTGAATAGTTTTCAAAACTGGTTATATACACTCCCGAGTGTACATAACTATACAACAGGTATTCGAAAAGTTTTGCCACTCTTTGGGACTGTGAATCGATGTGTTTTTTTAAGCGATTTCATTTTCTGGAGAACGTGATCTCATTGGAAGATTAGGGGAAGTTCGTGTGCCACGTGTTAGTCTCATATGATACAATACTCGATGCGGAATTTGTCTATTTTTATTAGACGATAAGTCGACATTTTGGTGATATTTGAGATAGCTGGGAGTTACGATGTATCGAGTGATTGCAATGTTTCTAGGAATCTACTTCTAAATATAGGTCGGAAAATCTAATAATTGAAATCATAGATATATTAGTTGATTATGATTCGGAAAAGGATTCAATTTAAAAAATCCTAATGTATAGTCTCCTAATTATTCAATATTTTATCGAACTTTAAATAATGAATCGAATATTAATAAGATAATTGTAATATAATTTACTATATATTTTTTATTCATTGTTTTTTAAAGGATCATTATAATGAAAGAAAGAAATAATAAAGAATCTAATATAATTATTGACGTAAATCATATCTATATTCAAACCTAGTTAAAAAAATAAAATAAAATCTGATTATTCAAAGTAATTTGATACAAAAAGTGTTAAAAATTCCTAATCCCTATATAAATAATTGAGATTATTAAAGAAATTAAGTAGGAAGTTATTGTCAATGAGCTTCTGTCTTTAATGATATCTGTGAAACGTTAGAAGTTATGCTAATACATAATGATAATAAATTATCATTTCGTTATAAAATTTGGTATTGTAAATTATAAGGTTCAGCACCTCTACCAAATGATTCGATTATATAAAACTTTTAAAAACATTATAATTCAATAAAACCTATCAATTTCAATAATCTGTTGACACACAAAAATCAAAAAGATATTAAAATATTATGAACAGAAATAAAAGGAAAGATAGAAAAGCATATTTGAAAAGACTTTCAATCATTTCGCCTTACAGATATTAAAATATTTGATTAAAAATTAAATAACTATAACACATGGAATGAGGAGATCTTATCAATGTAGAAAATGTATAAATTAATTTTCTTTATTGTTGTTAAGATTATTTATATAAACATTGAAATTAATAAAATAAAATTTTTTAAATAATATAAGATAAACTTTAAAAAAATTTTCTTTATAGATAAGGAACAAGACAATAAGTTCATTGAATATTGAATGTTATGTTAAACTCAATAAAATAAATTTAAATATTAATACTTAGTTTTATTTTTTTGTATCCCTCCTTATTTTAATCAAAAATTTATTTTTTAATATACAATTTGTTAGATAAGTTAGAAAAAATTAAATTTACGCACAAAATATGTTAAAATAACACAAAATATATTCAATCGTATATATCTTTTAGCATTGAGAACCTGAAAAAATATTTTAGCAAAGCTATAATAGTTATGAGCATCGGTTAAAAGTTAAGAAAAATCTTAACTTTTAACCTTTACTCCGAAATTTTTTTTAACTTTAACCTTAACCGGTTAAGAAACTTGTTAACTTTAACTCCAACTTCGTTAACTCGTGAGTTAACCGGTTAACTAATTTAAATTTTTTAAAATTAATTTAGAATTATAAAACAAGTTCTTTCAAAATAATCTCACTATTTTATATGTTTTAATAATCTTCTATTTCCATTTTACTCAGATTTATCACTTAATTAATAAATTTTACTAAATTTTATATTATTTTCTTAAACTCTAATACAAAATTAAAGATTTAATTTGAACAAAGACCCATTTCTTGTATTTTTTACGAGTTAAAAGTTAACTGATAACTTTTAGTTAAAAGTTTAACCCTAACAGTTAAAAATATTTTAACTTTTAACTTAACTTACTCAAAAAATTTTAACTTTTAACCTTTAACTTAAGCTAAAATGCTCATCTCTAAATAAATCTAACATAAAAACATATTTAAGTCAAGTTTTGTAATTATTTATTAATAAATACTGTTGTTTAAATATTTATTTCAACTTTTATGCTGAAACTTATGCTAATTATAAAGTCAAATAATTAAGCGGAAGGTTATTAGTGAAAATTTTATAAGTTCAAACTCAAAATTTCCTAATTTTTAGCTCAAGCTCATCAAATTCAAGCTCAAGTTGAGTAAAATTAATAATCATTAATAAAGAATCATTATTTTTAATTCAATTTCGTACAAAAATGTTCATTTAGATACAAAAAGGACAAGACATTTTTAATGAAATTATTGAATTCTTAAAAAGCAGTAAAATTAAAACCATAATTTTTTATATTTATTAAATAAAAACCTAGAAAAAGAGAACTGATTGGTTTTATATTAATGATACTATTTTTAACTGTGTGTTAACTAATTAATTTGTATGCTATTGTTTTAATTTAAATTACTATTATATCAAACGAGTAAATATATATTTCTAATTAAATATCTAAAATTATATAATATTATTATTTTTAGAGTAAAAAATTTATTTAATAAAATTTAAGCTATAGCACAAAAATTAATATAATATTTACATTATTAATAACTTCCTTAATAAAATAAAATAAATTAAAGATAATTAAATTAAGATTGTTCTATCGTTTTAGATTAACAAACAGATATAGGAGTAATTAATTATTGAATAAATAAAAATAATTTCGTTTAGTATAGAAGTAATTAATTATATAATAAATAAAATAATTACGTTTAACTAAATCAAATTCAAGGTAAAACGACAAAAAATGAGTTCTTATGAACATATCCATCATTACCACGCTTTATAATTAGTTCTGAAACTATTATCTTTAATAGCAAATTGTTAAAATTATAAAGTATAATAAAAATCAATTTACAGCTTATATTAGATAAAATATAAATTTTTAGTATTTATTTTAGAAAATCAGTATTTAAGAAAAGAATCATAGCATAATTCTATCAATAATTCAATCTATTTGTTATATATTGGCTTTGTTTATACAAATAAAAATGCATATAAAAATTAAAATGATTTAAAATCTAATGCTTCGCTAAATAAAACTTTGCGCGTCGCTATAATTAAAAATTATTAATTAAATTTCATTTAATAACACACTTAATGGTTTATCATAAAAAGTTAGAGATTGACATTAAAATGTAATAAATATTGATAACAAAATTTGTTATTCATTCACAACATAACATAAATCAATTTCATTTATTTAATGATGTAATGGCTGTCAAACAGCTGCCAATCATTATAAAATTAATCAAATATTTTAACTCATACTATATCTAATTAATTTCACTTTTAATATAAAATATAATAATTCTCAATAATGTGGACATTTATTTTTTACTTAATTCTAAAATGAAATTACTTATAAGTTCCATTAAGGAAAACATTGAAAGAGAATCCGAATTATTCGTGGCAACCAAGTTCTATTTGAGAATCAATATTTTAATTCGAAAAGATAGTAACTAGACTTGCTAACGGGCCCCCGATTTGTCGGGTTCATGCGGCCCCTGACAGAATTGGTCGGGTAGAGCAGGGTTCAGGCTTTACACTAAACATTCGGGCCGGGCCGAGCTTAAATTTATAAAAAAAACAAAATTTATATCTTGTAAATTTTGACTAATAATTAAAATTATAGATTAGCTAATCTATATTTAAATATAAAATACTGCTAAAACGTGTAAAAGAATAAAATAGGATATTTTAAATAATTGAAGCGCATTAAATAAATAATTATATATAATATTTCTCTGGCCCCTGACAATGTTTTACGGGCAGCGCCGATTCGAGCTTTCAGTTTGCCAACTTAATCGGGGTCAAGCCGGGCCTAACTTCAATCTATCGGGCCTGAGTCGGGCCAGAGCTTAAAAATTTTAGCAATTGGACACTAATAGTAAACTCTTTCGCACAATAAGATAATGTATTATATTGCGTATGGAAGATTTATGAAAAGGTTCAAACCTTTCAAAAATTATTTATTGCTATGAGTTAAAGGAATTTCTAATACGATAACACTTCTTATTAAATTTGTTTCATTTTATTAAAACAAATTACAGAATTTATTTAAAGGTTAAGTGTGTGTTATGCATTCAGTGTTAAACATTCGGTTTGAAGAGTTCGGTTATGAGTTCGACGATAAGCGTAAAGACTTAGATCTGTTAAATGAATTGCGTCTTGCGTTGACTTGTTATTTCTTTGTAATATAATTTGATAGAAAATACGATTTAAAAAATTATGAACATGCGCTTAAATAAATTACAGTAATACATAACAAGTTGAATGAATAAATGTTGCACGTGAATACAGCAAAAGCATTAACTCAAACGTCAAAAACTTATACGTCATTACAGCAAATAAATATTTTGCCAGATTTAAAATTAAAAAACATCAAATTACGCATATATCAAGTTTATTTTAATTAAATTATGGTTATAAATTTAATCAATATTATAAATTTTAATTAGTTTAAAATTAAAATATTTTAAAGGTTTTTTAATTTAAAATTTGACAAAATATTTGTTTGCTGTATCGAAGTTTGATGTGTTAACGTAAAGGATAATTTTAAGGAACCACTTCTTGGTATTCTTAATAAAGTTTTTAAAATTTTAATATTTAACTTATTGATTGGTATTATTTCTTGGAATTTTCCTGGATTAAAAAATTAATCTATTATTTACTTAAAATATTATCTCTTTAAACGTGAGACGAATTATCTGTTGAAACTTCAAGGCGAATTAAAATAACACCATTTTGATGTAATAGATGTTTCTATTTAAATACTGGCTTAAATAATACTGAGATTACAGTAATTTTAGGTACAAAGGAATAACTTTAATAATAAGTGATGTCGCTTTCGAAACCAATTATCAAAAATTTGCGTTTAGTAAAATCAAACGAACAATTATACGTATTAGTTTGGGAAATTGATCACGATATCTATGCAGAATTCGAGATCGAATGCAAACACATCAACGAAAATGAAGATGAATGGAGAAATTATGGGAAAACAATGCTTACATGTTTTCCGATTTGGAGACACAGATTGACAAATGGTCTGTACTATGAATTTCGTGTTATTGTCAAACAAGATTATAATTTATGCGAAATAAGTTACTGTAAATGCGATATACGTTTGATTGAAGGCAATGGGAATGAATTCACGATAAAAGCCTTAAACGATAGCATTATAAGACAAGTATTTCTGAAATCGCTTCGATATAATCGTGAACAGATAACACATAATAAAAAAGAGTATATGGATTTGAAACCATATAATCCATTGTTTGCTGATAACGATTACAAAATATGGATTCCTTTCAATTGCTATCAAAATCCTTTTTACAAGAAAAGAAATTATCTTCAATGGCATATCGATCATAATCTATTGATAAAAGATACAGAAAATTACAAGTCATTCGTGGGTGTAATGTGTGACTTGTTTGTTGCACTGGTTTACCCAAAGTTTAATAAAGCGTCATATGATATATCGGTTGACTTAATGGGCTTAGTTTTCCTCTGCGATGATTATACTGAACACAATGAGGCGATAAATGGAAATGTGGGCAAATCTAGATTATTTTGGAGTAAGTTTTGCTCCGATATATTCGATATTCCACCACAAATGGATGATGGATTAACTCAAGAAATGGATGCATTCATCGTTGCTCATCGAAATATTAAGCAACGAATTAAGCAAATCACAAACAGCGCAGATGTGTCTGAATTCTTTGAATATCTGCACGAAACATATAGTTATTATATATCGGAATGTCATAGCAGGACAAAAACCAATTTGGATGAAAATATGGATTATTTAATACCGGATGTTTATCGTTATCTCGTGGACAGATTTTACTGCTCTTCCACTAGATTTCTATTCCATTTTTGTCCATTATTCATGTCGTATGATATACCATATCGCGTTAAAAGCGACGAAAATTTTATTAAAGCAGAAGTGGCTGCTGTCATGGAAGTTTGTATTGTGAACGACATATTCGGTTTACCAAGAGATCGCAAATTTGGTGTCTATAATATGGTTATATTACTAGAAAAATATGGTATGATGTCTATGGGAGAAGCGATTCAAAAATCGTGTCTAATACACGATTCTTTCGTTGATCAGTTTCTTGAGGCTAAAAAATGCATTATCGAAACGTATGTAAATGAACCGTTTTATAAGAACGTCAATCATTATATCGATGATTTGGAACTTTGGATGGCAGGCGACAGAGACTGGTACAAACATACAAAGCGTTATAATAATGCACTGTTAATTCATTAAATAAACGAATTTAAAATATGTAATATGTTATTAAAGAATAACAATTTCTTGTCAATAATTATTGAAATTTAAAGCTTTTTAATCTGTAACATTTTATGCTAAACAACCATTATTTTCGTTTTATTAAGAGAAAATATAAATAATAATTTTTATAAAAAATAAATTACTTATAAAAGTTTAAAATCAAGGCTTATTTAACAAAAAATTTTAATTAATTTCGTTAAAGACATTTAATCGAACGTTTAACACTGCACACATTACATTAAAGACTTAACAATGAATGCTTAAAACATATTAAACCTCCTATTTTTATGACTTTAAAAAATCATTTTATGGCTTTAACATTGTACGTCTGTCCGTACGTCTGCAACACCCTCAAAAAAACACTCTTATCTTCAAAAAGAACTCCTATCTAAGCAGGATGTCTCAATTGCGGATTTGAGATGGGTATAAACCCCTTGAAAATTTGATTTTTCCGACACAAAATATATAGGATAAAAATTTATTTATAAATTAATGCTGAATTTTAAAATTATATCCCGTACCCTGCCGGGCCCGGCCCGAGAAATCGGGGCCCGATTATTAGTCTATTACACCTATTAGTCACATTTTTCACCTATTTTTCGTAATTTAAAATCCTGACCAGAAACATATGCGTGATCTCTTAAGTTCTGTCCGACACCTTTTAGTTCTGCCACAATCGGTATTTTAAATTTGTTTAAATTATGTTTCGGACCAATTCCTGAAAGCAGTAATATTTGCGGTGATTTAATAACCCCAGCAGACAGTATCACTTCTTTATTTGCTAAAACGGTAAACGTTTGATTTGTTCGTAAAACTCTGCGCTGATATCGATCACCAATCGCTCGTTTTGTTAACGAAAATAAAACTTTAGTGACGATTGATTTTGTTAAGATATGCAAGTTTGGTTTTTTGTTTAGTTTCGAGATATGCCTTTGAAGACGACTCTTGAGTTCCGTCAACTATTGTTTATTGAGCGAAATTAGTTTAGATGCTTGTTATATCATTCAAATCAATTGTTGGAAAACTTAATTCGTTACACGCGTCAATTAAATACTGTGAAAAAGCATTATTCCTAGCATTACTTGTTACAAGCAATGGTCCACTAATGTTGTGATAACCGTCTTTAGCAAAGTTTGGATCTTCAATACCTTCTGAACGAAGGAAATATGGAATTACATTATTCCACGACCAACCAGTAGAGTCTTAATTTTCTAATTCGTTATAAACTTTTGATAACCTCTAAAATAAGCAATCGCTGTCTGGATAAATATTTAAAAATTTGTTGTGTATTTATTATTATTGAATTTTTAATACTTTAGTTTTGAATCGATTTTTAAAAAATTAAACAAAAATTATTAAAATTATAATTTTTAGTAGTTAATAAATGCAAGCAAAAACTCAATTATGTCGACCTCTAGTCCAAATTTAACCCAAATCTCAATAATGAAGAACTATAGTTCAAGTTTAACCGAAAAATTCAATTATGTTGAATACAATTCAAAACATAACTTTAAACTTAATTTTATCGACAATTAGTAAAAAAATAACCCTACAATCACTTTTGTCAATATATAAATCATAATCTTATTTTTAAATTGCTTAAAAATAGATTGACTTTTAAAAAACTTAATATTGAAACAAGATCGAAACGGTCAAAATATCTGACTTTTCAGTTTTAAATTAAGATAGTTTTTGGTCGCTCGCTTTTTTCTATCGCTCGCTCCCGTTATTTTCGTTATGTTTTGTTAATTTATATAAAATCGTTATAATTTAATGTTTTGTAAGTAATATTATTGATTATTTAAATCGGCATATGCCACACAGAAATTTGGAATATTACAAACTTAATCTTTTTAATTTAAATCAATAACTGTAAAAACTTTAAAAACGCGGAATATTCAACAATTTTATCTTAAGATAGTTTTAAATTAAGATAGATTTTGTTGTTCAATTTCAACAATCGATCGCTCCTATTATTAACGTTATGTTTACTAACTTTAAAATTTTATATCTAAACATTTTAGTTATTTTGTAAGTAATATAGTAGTTTAATTAAATCGGCATATGCCACTCTTAAATGTTGAATTTTTCATTCTTATTCATTTCTATTTAAATTAATCGTTATAAAAATTTAATTATAACGGAATATGCCACAATATAATGTGTTTTAATTCTATTTTTTGCCACTATTTATAGATATTTCTTCATAAAATAACGGCATATGACACAATATTTTTAATATTTTTAATTTTTTTACAATTTTTTATTTATTTTTCAGATTATTTTGCTTTTCAACAATGAAATTTTTCCATTTTTATCGATTTTTTTCACTTAAACGATGTTTTTTTTGAAGATAGGAGTCGTTTTATAAAAAAATCCCTTAATTATTATAATGGAAAAATCCATTAATAAATATAAAAAACTGTTATTAAACATAAAGAAACGTAAGTCCCTTAAATAATAATATAAAAAATCCCTTAATAAATATAAATAGTGCACAGACGGAGAGACAAAAGCAAATCCATATATCTGAAATTTTCAGTCAGATAAAAAAAGTTTTCATTTCTAAAATAAATTTCAATTAAATAAAATTTGTTTTGAATTAAACAAAAATATTAATTAAAGAAAGACATAAATTTACATAATATTATTAGAATGATTAAAAAATAATTAAAATTTTTTGTAATACACCAATCGGAATACCCACTCGTCCCACACACCCAAACAACCCTGAGCCTTTTCTGACCGCTATTACAAATTTTTTTCCACCTAAACCCCCTAAGGGGGCTCACACCCTTTTAAACCCTCCATGGAAAAGAGCTGAATCCATTGATATAAGTGTCGAAGGGATTGGGCCCCCAGGGGTGGAGCCTATAAAGGGAGCCACAGACAAACAAACAGACTGACAAACTTAGAAATTACATTTCGATTAATTGAAATTTAAATAAAACGAATTTTTAATATTGAAATCGAATGCAATTGCAAATAATGCAATTTAAATTAAAAATAAAATGATAATTGAAATTGAAATGTAATTGATATAAAAATTAAAGTAAAATCGAAATGGGAATGCAATTGAAAATTAAAGACATATGGAAACAACACTACATGATATAAATATTTGTCAATTACAAACTGTCATTAAAACTTTCAATGATTTTCAATTTTAATTTTTATAAAATTTTTGATTATAAAAAGAACGTAATGTATTACCCTTTTTAATCAAATTAGAGGCTGCATTTAAAGATAGTTTTCATAAAATATAATTAAAATAATTATAAAACTTCACAAATAAAAAAAAAAATTTTTAACGAATTAACATTTTCATCGCCAATTTTAATTCAAAATTATTTAATTAATATTATAATCATCTTTAATGAATTGTGCCGCACGTTCACCAATCATAACAGAAGGGATATATGTGTTAGCATTTGGCACACGTGGCATAACCGACGAATCAGCGACTCTTAATCCCTTTATTCCTCC
>JAQGAW010004690.1:0-10577 GCA_034698025.1 Phthiracarus crinitus | reverse complement strand
CGCCGAACGCCGTCGTTGTCCTTCCAGTTGTAATCTCTTACCTCTGTTTTTGTTACTACAGTTTTGTCTTATATTTTTCACATTTTTAATGTCAATGCCCACACTGTCCGCTACTTTAAGGTAATTTTCCGAAACTATTATTAAACCGATATTCAATAATAAATGAAAAACTAAATTTGTATCGCAGATGTGTTGCCAAATCTCAGAATTCGTTTGCTTTGGGCATTCAAATGCTAATGATTCGTATGATCGGAACGATTCCTTCGCCAATAATTTTCGGTTCATTAATCGATTTAAGCTGCAATCTATGGCAGCGAAGTGCGTGTCAAACAAGTAGTTCTGGTAGTAATTGTCTTAATTACGACAATCCGCTTATGGCTCGATATATGCTAATATTAATGATTTGTTCGAAAGTAGTGACGTGTGGGTCTGTTATCGGTGCTTATCTACTCTATAAATCGCGGACAATCGCAATCAATTCAGAACCGGTGGTCGTTTCGAACGACCAGATTATAGTACAAACAGCAATGCTGTGATAATTGTTGTGATAATAGTTCAATAAATAAGCAGCCGTTCTATCAATTACTCCGAATAAGAGTAGAGACAAACAGAAAGGAATTTATTTGCATATCAACCAAATTTTAGTAGTTTTGTTATAATTATGTGTTTTATCGTAATTTTACTTTTTTACCTTTTTTTATCTGACTTTGCAGAAGCATATTATGAATTTAATACAAATTAAGGTTAAGAGTTAAGACATAACTTATTATGACTGATACATGACTGATACCCTTTTAAAATTAAAGCATTTTATTTTACTAAAATACTGTAACTTAATGCCAAAAAACGCGTTTTTATACGTTAAGCTCATTTTCGAATTAAATTTTTGAAAATTTCTTAAGATTTTTCGTACGATTTTAAAAATTGTATCTTTTTTAAAACAATTTTCTCTAATCTAAACATAAGCATTCGTGTATTTTGATTACCGTAAACTTATAAACATAACGCATAATTACGTGTTTAAAAATACGCCTAATTTTCAACTTAATCGTGTTTAAACAATTGGATACTTTTATTTTAATGTATTAGTAGTACCAAATAAAAGATAAAGCATTTAAGATGTCAAACAGTGGTTTATAAAAATTTATTTGTTAACAAATGCTGAAACGTATTTCATGCTAAAATATTGCGGTTAACCATTAATTAGATAAATTTAACATTAATTCGATCGAAAAATAGGTATCGTTTTAGGCTTAATTAAATCTCATAAAAACATCAACGGCTTATAAAGTGTAGAATTCCAGTTGAAATTATCGATTTCTAATTAACTATAATATTTAATCTTCTAATAAGTTAATAGCTCTTCTCAGTACTTCTCTGGGAGATCTGATTCCTTCTAATAAACTATTTAAATTACTTGAATCATTGTTATCGTCGTTATCACTAATATTATTAGATAATGAAGTTGAATAAGAATCATAATCAGATCTTAGTGATCGCGGAGTTGAATACGAAGATCTGACCGTTGAGTTTGATTGTCGACGCTCTGAAAACGGTCTGTCTATGTCTCTGCTCTTGAAATCGTCGTCAAACATATTTAGTTTGTCGTTAACCATTAGATCATTCATTAATTGAGAAGCCCTGGACTCCATTCGATTAAACCAATTGGCAGTGGATGGCGATGGAGTCAGTTTAGAACCAAAACTATTGTGATTATCCAATAAAAGACTGTTTCTAAAACTGGATGAACTAAAATTGGATGCTCTTTGGTTTAATGAATATTTATTACCATAATTTGAATCAATAATATCATTATCTAAAAATGAAGAGCGTCTCCTTTGTCGTGGTGTTGGCGGTCGATCGTCATTGAATCGAGAATAGAAACTTTTTCGATGAATCCTCTCTTGTACTGTTTCTTTTAAAGTCACATTAGTATTAATTGTATTGTTTTTTTGCAAATTTGGGTTACATTCGGGTAAATCGCCTGTAGTAGTACTACGCGCTGCGTAAGTAGTAATTCTTGTCGACGGTTCACAGCTCTGTTGATTCACAGTATGTTTTAGTTTCAAATTTACAATGTCATTGTCAATGTTAGAATGGTGTGAATCTGCACTCTCAACGTGAGCTGCAGTAGTAATAGGTTCAGAAGCTTGTTTTAATGCACAATCGGCGGCATAACTGCCTGTTTTATCACTAGCAATAGCGCCATTGGTAGTTGCAGTTGCAGTTGCAGTTGCCTTTGGGTTAGTTTCCATGCATTCGCATGCGTTCTCACAGACATTCTGTTTGAAGTCACTCATTGCAGAAGACTCAGAGTCGTAAACATTCTTATAATTACCTTTTTTATAATTGGAATCGGTTTCAGTCAAATTGCTGCTGCTTTCTGTAGATTTCCATTCCAAATCATTAAATAATGACGAACCAGAGCATAGCCTTTGCGATACTATATTACGATAGCCATGAGTTCGAAGCTGATCGAGAAGTGATGAACTCTCGGGAAGAGTAATACTGGTTTGAAAATCGTCGCCAAATTCCGAACTCTCTAATGTTGGACTCGTTGGACAGTTCGAAAAATTAATACTATTAACGTCATTCAGAGTTGAAGATGAATTTAAAATCGATTTATTTTCGGCATTAATACTCGAAGAGTTAAGTGAAAATTTCATTTCAACAATTGGTTTAGTTTTATGTGACAATATTGTCGGCGATTGATAGCTCGGAGTATTCGATATTCTACTTATGCTTGACATCCGTGAATTGACTGGTGAATCACTTGTAAAGTCTTTAAACTTATCCTGAGTCGATCGACCGCTTAAGGTTCGTAAATATCTTCGAAAACCTCGCGGACCAACAGTACCGTACATAGAATATGAACCTTTTTTATCTGACTCATCAATGTCTTCATTGATATCTGTTTGCAGCCATTGTTCGACACGTTTTCGTGACGCGTCCCAACTTTTGTCCAGATTGTCATCAAAACGAGTTTTATAATCTTTATCCGAAAAACTAGTATCTGATAATTCACGAGACCATCGATCTCGTGGTCGTTCTGCAAGTTTTGATTTGACATTTACATCAAATCTATTGAAAGAACTAGAAGTGTTATTTGCATCTAAATCACTGGTTTTATTGGCGTGCGATCCAAAAACAACTTTATAAGACGATGGATGAATGCGTGACGAAAATGTTGACCGATCACGACTCAAAGATCTGCTAAATTCATGAAAAGGATGACCTAAATCATCGAATTCTCTATTAACATCTTTATTAAAATGTCTCGAAAATATAGATGATCTGTCGAATATGGAACCGTGAGGTCGAAGATATTGTTGCCACGAACTTTGTTGACCACTACTCGAAAATTGACTTTCATTGTCATTGTCTGTGTCACTTTCATGATCAGTTAAATTAGAATTAAATCTTCTTGAACCGAAACCGCTCGAAAACCAATCACTACTATTGCGTTCACAGCTCTCTGCTCGAGATCTTCGTCGCGACTTTTTATCTTTTCGAATCATTCCTTGAAAAAAACTTCGCATATTTGGAAAAATCGAATCTCCCGACCAATGATTGTCAAATATGTCTTCAAATATATCAGTAGATCCAGAAGAACTTAAACTATCAGATCTTTGTATATTGAATTTATTATCTATATTTGAAGTATTTTCAACTTGTATATCATTGTCTTGTGATGGGAAATGAGTGACTTTACTTTTCTTCTCAACTCTCGTGAAAGTACCATCAGTTCCTTGTGATGAATATATTTTGCCCGTTTCGGTAATACACGCGCCATCTTTCGTAAACGTAACTTTCTTGTAGCTGCGAGTAATCGGTTTCATTTCTTGTGATTGAAGTGTTTCCACATTTTCTAAGTCTAAATCCGGTTTTTGTTCGTTTACGTTCATTTCAGTTTCTGTGTTCAATATTGGATTACTATCATCTAATTGTGGCAAAATTGACAAAATATTGGGATTTATTTTCAATTCTATAGTAGTGTTTGGCTTAATCGTAACTTTTTCTAAATTATCTTTATTAAAAGGACGTGGAATTCTAAATGTCGTCTGAAGAGGAGTTGAACTAGAATTTTCAATGGAGACAAGTGGTGTCGTGACAGGAGAACTGTGAGTACTGTCCGAATCTGAGTTTTGCCGTTTTTCATTTAATTTCGCTTTTGCTATCGTTTTCTTTAAAATATCTTTTGCTAAAGTCTTCTTTTCCTTATCTTTGCCAACTTTATTATCATTTAGTGTATCATCACTTTTTGTTTGAATTCTATTTTCTTCGTCAACATTTTTCAATTTCATATTATTTGTTACATCAATCACTGCTTCTTTGACTTTCTTTGGAGATTCTAATTCGTCGTTTAAGCTAAGACTGCGCAAACTTAGTTTTGGTGGCTTTGGTTTAGCTTTGATATCGGTTTTATCACTAATAGCTTTATTTTGTTTGCCATCGTTTTTTCTCATAAACGAAGAAAACGAAGTATTAATAGCTGGAACAGAACAACGGCGTTCAAAAGCTTTTTTGGCATCCGATACTTTGAACCCAACGGGTATAAAAGGCACTTTCTTTTCTCGCAATTTATTTTCAGGCGATATTTTCGAATCATTAGTTTGCAAATTCGGTTTGCTTTCTGGTGATTTAATGGTTGGTGAACTAGAATTCGGTTCATCCGCAGACTTTTCCCATAATTTGGGGATCGATAGTCTTCCCGGACGTTTATTGGTGCTCGACGTTCTGCTCACTTTCTTTTTCTTTTCAAAACTTTCATTGTCCTTAACTTCATTGTCTAAACTGGGTTTTTGGTCCGTAACCACGTCTTTATCATCAATTTTCTCTATTTTTAAATTACTTTCATTCGATACTAATTTTTCCGAAATATTCTCATTAACAGATTCTTTTTCTAAATTAATATTTTGTTCGTTTAGTGACGAATCTGTTTTGATTGCTTCGTCTAAATTTGATTTAATTTCTTTTTGTTCAATACTTGTCGGCAAACACTCTATCAAATTATTGACCGATTTTTCTAGGTTTTCTAATTGAATAGTTTCTGTTTGATCGCTATCAGCGGCTATGTTTTCGACAGAAGGCAACGTTTCTCCGATATTATCGAATTGTTGTTCGTCTGTCTTAATAATTGTATCATCGATTTCTGGTATATTATTAACGCTTTTCTCATCAGATTCGGAAGTTATTTTATCGGTTTCTATATTTTCTAGAGGTATATCTTTCGCGGAAACTTTAGCTGACGAATCATTTTCAGATTTTTTAGTTTTCTTTTTGCGCGGCACTTGACTCGAAGAAACTTTCGTTAGACTTTGATCAAAAGAAGTACTTGCCTGACGTTTCTTCGCAAATGTGTCCAAATTAGAAGAATCTTCCTCTACCTTCTCCTCTGTTTGATCTTTTAATTCTTGGTTAACGGGTTCCATATTCTGATCCGCTAATGGATGAGCCTTTTGGTCAGTTTCGGCAGTGGGAGATACAGGCGCTAACGCTACCAAAATATCTAAACGAACGGGAGTTAAGTTTGCCATATCTTCTGACACTTGAAGTAAAGAATGTTCGTAATCTTTGTTAACCCAACTATCAGTGCATATATCTATAATAGTCGCCCGTTTTGATGGATTTGGTGTAAGTAATCGTCTAATAAGTTCAGAAGCATCTATAAAATTAATCATATTCCATATGCTATAACATCTCGTTTACCAACCAATAAGTCAAATAAATGAAAAACTAACCAGATTTCTGCTTTGGCTCAAAATAGTTTGCATCTGATATTTGTTTAACAAGTCTTTTAAAATTACTGCCATCAAAGGGCATCGCTCCATATACTAACGTATATAAAAGAACGCCCAAAGACCAACAATCAACCTTTAGATCAAAATATAAAACTTAAAAATTAAAGTTTTAAACAAATTATAGTGAATACAAACCTCTGGTCCATAATAAGGCGTTCCCTTAACGATTTCTGGCGACGCATAGAGAGGACTTCCACAAAACGTGCTCAGATAGTGTCGATCGTCGAACACATTCGATAGTCCGAAATCAGCAATCTTTTTAAATTTATGCGCAAATTTTATTAATTATTTGTAAATAAGTGATGTGATCGCGATTATGCTTACTTTTGCGTTACCCTTTTCGTCGAGCAATATATTCTCTAGTTTTAAATCTCTATGACATATTTTGTTCTAAATATAGAAAATTACTATATTTAAAGAAATTTATTTTTATGAAAATGTAAATTTAAAATGCAATAATTAAGACATACTATAATATAATTGTAAACGAACTTAAGATAATAAATATAGTAAAATCTAAAACTTGATTACCACTAATGATATCCTAAATTTGCGAATTTTACAGCAGAGAACTTATAGTAATAAATTAAAATGTATGCATACAGTAGTAAATAAGTTTTAGTTTCTATTTATAATAAATAAACAAACAGATCGTTGAGTTAAATCAACTTATCGTATCGTAAGTTGGCATACCTTATGGCAATAATATATAGCAGTGGCTATTTGTCGGAATAAACGTCTTGCTTCGTAATCACTCAACACTTTTCTGGCGCTCACATAATCGTAAACCTCTCCTCCATTCGCGTATTGCATAACTAATACTATTTTATCTTTATTTTCAAATACTATAATTAAAACATATGAACCGTTAATTGTTTGTATATTTATATGATATAAATATTACCTTCGAATATATGAATGATATGTGGATGTTGTATAGAAGACATGATTTGTATTTCCCTTCTAATTCTAATGAGATCCTGATCGCTCTCTACTTTCGATTTTTTGATTGTTTTTATTGCAACCTTTCATTCAAAATGTATGATATTTTAGCCAAATTTTTAAATATATCAAAATTAAATAATCAACAAAAATTAATTCTTTAAATTATTCTCACTTGAAGTTGTTGTAACAGTTTTTAATACTTTAATATAAATTAATGTTTAGTTGAATACATTACAGCTCTAATAGTATTTCATGTGAGCCAAAACGCGATAACTTCTATTAGAAGTTATACTTTAATGAATTTATACTTTTGTTGTTGTACTGTATGTGTACATTATATAAAATTTACTTATTTCTTCTGTTTAACCACAAAAAACTGAGACACAGCTAAGTTCCCGAATTTATTTATTTGTATTTGTCGTTTTTAATTTATTGAATAAGTTTTAACTAGAAAAGTACGAAATATGAAACTCTCCCAAACAGCAAACTCTGCATTCAACAGTTATATATACATTACGGTAGTTAAATAACATTAGTGTCTGCATTGTGCTTCACAAGTTTAAAAAAGAGAGTTAACAGTTTTTTTTGTATAATTAAAAAAAACTGCTGAGACAATAAGCCTTCGAAACGTCTCGAAAAAATTACGATTCGTAATTAAAATTGTTGTTAAACAGAAGAAATAAGTAAGTTTTATACTTTAAAGTTTTTTGTAATTTGATTCCGAACTATGGAACGCACTAATAAAATAAACAAGTTTTGAACCGTAATTTGCATCACATCAGCAGACGCACACTACTATATTCTATTTTTAACTTAATAGACAATGCAATAGAGTAAGCCATTGCGAAGCATGTATTCAACTAAACTTTTATTTATATTAAAGTATTAAAAACTACTAAAACAACTTCAAGTAAGAATAATTTAAATAATTAAGTAGAAGTTTCGGCTCATTTATAATATAATTGAAAAATTAATTGATTTAGAAAAATTAATTGATATTTTCAATTCAGTTTTATACAGAAGTTAAATAATGATTGAAATTTATAAAAACTTATGTTCAAATTATTAGTTTTTTATTGTTTAACAAATTTAACTAAAAGTTAAAATTACATTAAGAAATATTATATTGAGACAAAAAATAAATTATATAAGAATTAAATTTGAAAGAATGCTTAATAATCCAATTATACAGATATTAATTTTCTTGATAGAAGGATAAATGAATTATTACGTGCATTATTTGTTACAATGAATGCTACTTTGTTTTTGGTTACATGTAATAAATCTTGAAATATTTGAATAATTATTGATAAAGAAATTGGGTGTGAGTCATACGCATTGAATGAATGCCTTACACATAAAACATACATAACACATAACGCCTACAGCATTACGCATCGTTGTATTGCACAATACAATGATGTATTTATTTATTTATTTACCTCATGTCCAGTTTCCTTATTGATAGCCAACTGAACCTTACCATAAGTTCCTTGACCTAATTTCTTAATCACTTCAAACCGTTGCTTTAATCGATGCTTTTTGTCTGATTTGATGCCGATTTTAGTGTCAGTTGAATCAACAGATAACAGTTTTGGTCGAACCGAACGGTTTTTAATTGCTTTGTTCTCGTCGTTAATAACCATTTCGTTAGATTAAGATTACATAAACAATTAAACACACATTTGATAATTAAAATCACAATTACGTAATTATGAGAGAAGTGATAACTAAATTGTGTAATGTTTGGATCGAGAGTTTAGTTAGTTTTGGATTCAATAACTAACACTAACTCTCACACAAATTTGGCTCAACATTGCGCTCAAGTGAACACCTTTTTCAAGCCTACGCTAATATTTACTCCAACTGTTATACCAATGTATAGTTGTATGGCTGTTTAAACATTAAACTATAAATATAGCATAGGATTTATATTTATATTTAGTATACAATATGTGATGTGCTGTGGTATAACAGATAACAGTTGGAGTAAATATTAGCGTAGGCTTGAAAAAGGTGTCACTTCAGCGCAATGTTGAGCCAAATTTATTGAATCCAAAACTAACTGACACAGCAATCTCTCCGAGTTTCTTACGCCGAATTTTTTTGAAACCACTTTTATTTGAAAAGCACAACTAAATACATGTTTGCGAAAAATTTCGTCTGAGGGGTAAAGGAGGGTTTTGGTGGCCTTTAAAGTTTCAATATGAAATTGGGGACATAAATTTAATAAAATGTACTAATTCTTATAAAATTAATAACTTTTGAATGAAAGGTGATAATTGAGTGTAGAGATGGCAAAAAGCTCAACTATACCGAGCTTGAGCATGAGCTTGACCAGCTCAAGCTCAGAAAAGCCAGAGCTTGAGCTTGAGCTTCAGAAAAATATGTTAAGCTTGAGATTGAGCTTCGAGCTTATAAAAAAATTTTTACCGCAATATATTTTGTCAAAATATATAAAATAAATAAATTTAATACAAATTTATGCATAAATTAATTTTCAATCTATACAAAATTTATGGAATAAAAATAGTTTTATGAAAATATATGAAAATAATTTAAAATAAGTTACTAAAAACGTAATTGTTTTGTTGAATTATATGCTCAATAAGCTCGATACCCCAAGCTTCGAGCTTCATTTTTAAGCTCATTTAACCTTGAGCTTGTAGCTTGAGCTTCAAGCTCCAGAGCATCAATAAATCGAGCTTTAAGCTCAGCTCATATCAAGCTAGCTTAAGCTCATCTTGAGCTTATTGCCATCCCTAATTGAGTGGCATACTTTCAAAACTTATTATTAATTTTAGGAAATATAAATTTAAAAAATTGAGCTCATGGGTGGTCGGTAAAGGGGTAACTAGAAATGGGGCACAAATTTTTGAAAATTAATAAATATTGATCTGGTTGGGGTAGAGGGGTGGGGGTTTTATTAAAATTGTTGTATAAATTTATAGTAATTATTAAAATAATAAAAAGTTAACACATATTATGTTAAAGAGTGAAAAATTTAAAGGGCAAAAAATTTTTGAAAATTATTTTTTAATTAAACCCCACGCCCAACCCACCCAATGGTGTATCAAACTCTCCTGATTGAAGAGTATAATCGAATGATTCCACTAATAACACTTAACCTAATTAAATAACATTATTAATTTGGGGGACAAAATTATATTATAAAAAGTACAAGTGACCAGTGAAAAATTATGAAATATTTTAGCGTTACCCGGAGTACACCTGAACTAATTCTTGTTCAGAGGCGATTTTAATCATACATCATTGGAAAGGGAAGTCGAAATAAAGAAAAGATAAGTTAAATATAAAGAATAGATATAGATAAACATAGAATTTTTTTTATCTGACTGCAAAAGCATATACAGTATATGGATTTGGAATTGTACGTCCTTTTGTGCACTTTTTACATTTACTGTGTATTTTTTCTTTATATTTATTAAGAGATTTTAAAATAATAAAAATTGTTTAAAAGAAATAAATTGATGATAACGAAATAATTTATTGTTGAAAAGTAAATATTCTGAAAAATTTTAATAAATTGTATAAAATAAATAACTTTGTAGCATTATTTCGCTCTTTAATGAAGAAATATCTGTAAATAGAATGAAAATCGATGAAAATATTTTAAAATAAGATACTAAACACTTTTTTGTTCTGTCAGATTATATGCTTAATAAGCTCAATAAGCTCGATAGCCTGAGCTTCAAGCTTTAGCTTGATTTTTTAAGCTCAATTTACACTGAGTTTGTAGCTTGAGCTTCAAGCTCCTGAACATAAAAAAATCGAGCTTCAAGCTCAGCTCAGCTCAAGCTAGCTTAAGCT
>JAQGAW010004689.1:0-10579 GCA_034698025.1 Phthiracarus crinitus | reverse complement strand
AAAATTTTTGATTTTTTGATGAAAATTAAATTTAAAAATTTGTTTAAACTGAAAATTTTGAAATCTCAATTAGTTAAAATTTTGAGTTTAGAAAAATTAACTAAAGCTCAATGCATTCCAGATTTAAAGCTAAGCTCAACTAATTGAAGCTTAAGTTAAGAATAAATGAGCTTATTCTCATCATTAATAATGAGAAATGAGAAAAATATTTCTTTATTTTTGAACAACAAATAAATATGGGTCGCAGAAGAAATATTTCTGACTTTTTGGGTCGCGGAAGGAAAAAGTTTGAAAACCACTGACCTATGGTTCATATCGTGTTTTAAAATTTTTAGCGCATATCTGTATTTCCTTTTTTTAAAAAATAATATCTATGCAAATATTGGATAAAAATTGATAAAAACTTGGAAATTTTTCAATTTACAAATTTATTAGTAACAAATTAATAATTATTAGTTCTAATATTTCTGTCATTTTTAAAGTGTGAGGCAATCCTTTTTATAAATATTAGATATTTTCGGATCGCTTAAGGTCGGGTAGGGTTCAGAAAATTCAATCGATTTTCAAGTTTAATTTACAGCAAACTCTACATAAACTAACATTACATTAGTAGTGAATCACAATCACTCACTTTTTAAACATATGGCTGCGACACAAATGTTTTGTGACAAAACATTGTCTCGAATTAGTAATTTTAAGTTTCAGATTTTGGAAATATCTGATCTAAAGGATGACTTCTCAATTCGCCGCCAAAATTGGTTGCAATTCGCCGTCACATTTCGCCGCCTTAATAATTTTTGTAATTTATGAACAAAAATAATTTGATTTTACTGTCATTACTGGTCGATATGGATCAGTAATAAATTCAAAAAATTTAACATGATTTTATTGTTTGTACTTTTATAAATTCTGTAAGTTGTTGTAAACTTATAATTTTTCTGTGATATCGGGATACAAATTTTTAACTTATTTACAAATCATAAAAGGGTCAAACATAAATTATTTAATTATTTGAATTTATGAGGCGGCGAAATGGGAAACGGAAAAATGAAAAGCGGCGAAACTGGGATAAACCGATCTAAAGTACTCCAAACCAAAACATGGAATTTTGAATAATTCACATTTCGTAAGCACGATAACCATATAATCTTCAACGCGTATTTACAGTCGAAAACTAAAAATGCGAATAATGCGATATAAACTCCGATATTCCAAACGAAAAATATTGGCCGCAATTCGTGGAGCGATAATATTTTACTATTATAATCAATTTGTTTCATTAATTTTAAATTAACAAAATCAGTTTTGTCGGTGTGATAGTAAAGAGCTGTCGATTTCCAATAATCATAAATTCCACTCTCGATTAGTTTGATTATTCTTTAAAATTTGTAAACATTTCTACATAAATTTTTATTACGTTTTAAATATTACTTACAAATTATTTATATGTGCAATAATTTTTGGATTACACTTTGCATTGACTGATAGAAAGTATGGAAACGTGACCGAACCGTATTCCGAAATGTGTACGTTTTTTATTCCCGAAATCGTTGCCAAACCCTTTAATTTCATTAATTCGAGTTTCGGTCCTGAAATCACGTAATCGTTTTGATTAATGCGTTTAAATAAATCTGTTAAATATTTAGGATTTATTGGCAGCGCTCGAACTCTTTTCGAAAAATCTCGTGCAATTTCATTGGTATATTTATTTGTTTTAATAAAATGTTGCGTAAAAGAATTCTGATCGGCATATATTTTTATATGTTTTGTATGGTAAAGATCATTCCACGAATCAATAGCGCTGAACGGTATGCTTTGAATGAAAAAACCGCGTAAAACACCCGCGAAACCCGATAGCAATACAGTGCACGACAATAACCACACAATAAATAGAATACGCGTTGACGTACTTTTAGGGATAAATATTATAGGGATTGGTTCAGACAGCATCACAAATGTGAAATTCCATAAATTCTTTAAATATGAACGAAACAATTGCTTATTAATTATAGTATACGCCAACGGTAATAATAGCAGCATTAGTATTATAGATATCCACGATAAGCAGTCGAAACTGTCTAAAAATTTAAACGCCGAATAATTACGGTCAACTCGTTTAGAAAGTAAGTGTCCGTCAGATATTATACCCAGAAATCTGGTTAAGTTAAAATGGTTTTCCGACACATTATAGCGAATTCTATCAAAATGCGATGGAGTTGTTGTCGCCAGATATACGCATATCTCATCAGTTTTTATAGTTTCAGAAAATTTATTTTCTTCTATTAATAAGTGCTTTATACTTGTATATAAATAAATTATTAAATAAATTAATTTACAAATAATTAATACATTTAATACCTATAACCATATTCGTGTGATACTTCTTTCAATAGTTTTATAAAAGCACCGCAAAGCAGATTATCCTCTCGAAGTTCGATCGTATTTTTATTATCTGCAAAAAATCTGCCAATACGTGGTGGTGACCACCACGTGCTGAATGTAAGAATCTTTTTTGTCGTACGATTTGCATCGAAAGTAACCGTTATATTTTCGGGTATATATTCGCAATACTTCCGAATAGTAGCGAAATCAATCATTGTTTTAGAGTAATATTTTTTGTTTTGTTTTTGATTTTTCATCAAAATTATAATTTATTGTATATCAAAGTTTGTTGCCATAGAAATTTAATTTTTGAAAGTTATTTTGTTTTATTATAATATAAATAAAATAAAGTGTTTCTGTTTACAAACTTGTAAGTTCGAACCTATAAATAAGTTCCTTTTAAGAATAAGTATTTATAATGAATACTGCTATTTTGTGAAGTATACGTGATATATAGCAGTTATATTACAAAGTTTACCAGTTTTTTAATAGCGTTTATTAAGGCCGCGAAATGTGTAATTATAAATGAGTGGAAAATCGTTTAAAAGATCAAATCGTTAGAAAAGTCGTTTGAAAAAAGTTTCTAAAACAACATTATTTACAAAATCAGGTGTATGTTTTAATTTAAATATTTCAAAAAATCTGGAATAAATAAAAAATCAAAAAATCTATGAGACAAATTTTTGATTTTTAAATTTAAAAATTTTTTATTAAAAGGTATTTCATTTTATTTTTCCGAATCAACCTCAAAATTACACCCATTACAAAAATTTGTTTGATTTAAACAACTATTTATTTATTTTTAATCATTAAATTACAATTTTTAAATAAAATAACATGTGTTAAAAATAAAATAGAATCTTTAGAAATAAATAAAATTGTTAGAAACGAAAATTAAATTAAATTCCCTACATTTTTGGTTCGTATTAAAGAATCGTTAATTAACGATTTTCTCGGTCCAAGCGTTTACATAATATTAGTAAATCTAGTTTTACTATTTTTATGATTTACAAAATCTAATTATTTTCTTTTTGAAATAAAAATATAAAAAAACATATTTGCAATTTGCAAAGCACTACATATAACTATAACCATATTAAAAGCATTTAATGAAAACAAAGCGTCACACATTGAATGGCAATAAAAAAATCATGGAATATAATATTAAATTTTAAAAATGAATTACGAAAATGCATTGATAATATTTTTATTTATGTTATTTTTTAGCTTAATATTAATAATATGTGGAAATAGAAGAAGAGTATATTCCAGTGACACATATTGCTCGGGCAAAGCGTGCGAAACCAGTAATGACTGCTGCGCGCACCACATGTGCGATACGCAAACTTTGCAATGCGTTAGAACAGACTCGCGGCGAGGAAAAAGGATACGAAATTATCGAGTAATCAAAGGTGATTCAATATTTTATAATTGGAATTTTTAAATTTAATTTTTGCAAAATTTTTGAAGCTAATCATGGAAATTGGCGTTGGAATTACGAGTTTGAGAAGTGTTGGGAACGTCAGTGTTACGAGAACTACCAGTGTTGCGATTATTATGTCTGTCAACATAATTATAATCAAGGAATGACAGGAACTTGTGTGCCAAAAGATTTTAGTATATATCATCCAAATCGGCGCTATTGAACATCTAATTGCCATTTAAGAATCATTTACTGTATTTTGATTTCATATCAAAATTTGTTGATCCCTAATCAGTTTTTCACTCAAATTTCCTAATATAATAATAATCGATTTCAAATAATAACCAACAATAAGTGTTCACAATTGTTTAGAACATTTATGAATACGAAAAATAATATGTTTAAAAATCAATTATTTCGCCAGACTTTAAGAACATTTAAATAAATATTGATATGAAATTGTACTAAAAATATTCGAAACTTATTTGCACAAAAAGAAAGTTTGTATAAACACTATAAACAAAACATGCAAAAGTTTAGGATAAAAATAAATAAATAAATTTAAGTTAAATGTAAATTTGTTTAATTCACAAAAATTGCATATATTTAACAAATGTCGGTCACATTTAATTCGAGATTTTCGATTAAATCGAGTTTAGAGACTGATAAAAAAATATTTTTTAATAAAGTAGAGTCTTATGATCTAAAAAATGATCCAAAATCTAACAAAAACGAGACAAACAATAAATTTAAAGTATTGTGGAATAATTTGTGTTATTCCGTACAAAAATCAAAGAGAAAACGCAAACTTATACTGAATAACCTCAATGGTTATTTTATGAGCGGTGAAGTGACAGCTATATTGGGTCCAACTGGTGCTGGAAAGTCAACTCTACTTAAATGTATTTGCGGTAATATAAAATTCTTTCACTTAATTGTGGATTTAAACACTAATATAACGATGATTATTATACTTAAAGGTCGTATCAAAAAGGGTCTAAACGGGGAAATCAGGTTTCGCAGCGAAAATAAACTGCGTATCGGTTTTATACCGCAAGACAATTACTTAATCGATGAGTTAACTGTCAATGAAAGGGTTATTCTTGCGTCACAATTCAACGCGATTAACACAAAGCAGCGGCAAAACAGTAATGATCACCAAATAGTGGCCAATAATTTAATCAAACGCTTTGGCTTTGAACGCATAGCTGACACGAAAGCTAAGAATTGTTCGGGTGGTCAGCAAAAGCGATTGTCAATAGCTTTAGCAGTTATATTCCAACCGAACGTATTAATATTAGACGAACCGAGCTCTGGTTTGGACAGTGCTTCGTGTTCTCAAGTGATTACTCTGATGCGAGAGTTGGTGCGCGACAAACACAATCAAATCGCTGTCGTGTGTACTATACATCAGCCTTCTGTGGCTATCGTTAAATAGGGAATGCATTTACAACGGTATCAAACATTACTTACCAAAGAAAATCTATTCTAGTGAAACCATTTTCTATATCATTTAATAGGATCGCCATTAAACATAGTGAATACTTTGACGAAAGTTGGGCTTAACTATTCCGGTGTTAATACACCGCTCGACTATTTGATGGAAATAGCGAATGGAGAGTATGGTGAAAGCAGTGTTGAAAAAATGACGATTGAGACTCAGAAGCGGGAGATCACGCATATAGTGACCACAAATACACTCAAATACACTCATCGGTTGTGGACACAAAATCGGAACATTTTTGGAAACAAATGCCACTGTTATTCAAACGCTCTCAGCAAGTATTATACCGAGACATTCGGATGTCGTTTTTGCGCGTGTTTTCCACATTATTCACAGCTGTGTGTCTGACACTCGTATATGGCGATCAAGTGGGCACCGCTTCTGGTTGTATACCAAAAGAATTAGAAGTATGGTCGATATCACTGATCGAATTGTCGAACAAATTTGAACAAACTATTGCTCTGATCAATCAGAATCTGTCGCTACTATTTCTATCAATGATGAGCGGTGTTGTGATCGGTTTGGCACCAGTACTGCTCAACTTCCCACGAGAAGTGCAAGTTTTCAAGAAAGAGTGTCAAAACGGTTGGTACTCATGTGGCAGTTATTATATCGCGAAAACATTGTCTGATATTCCACTGCAAGTACTTCTGCCGATAGTGTTCATACTAATGGTGTATAACTTGACAGCACAGCCGCGAGAGTTGTATCGCGTTATTAATCTGATCGCAATCACAATACAGGGGTGTTTGATTAATTTTTACCGACTATTAATTCTTTAGTTGCTCAGCATGTGCTTAAGATATATTGTTGGAACTTGAATAAACCTTTAAATAGAATGTCTTTAATATATTAAAAATGGAAAATATCTTATAATGTTAGTATTTACGAAAATAATGACCACTGAAGTACATACACTAAAAAATAGGTTTTCCAAAATCAGTAAAAAAATTTAACAAAAGAGTATAAACTTCACGTGAAAACTTTTATTTTTCTTTTAATTATTGGAAAATATAAGAAATTCAATGGAAAACCTATTTTTTATTGTATGCACTTCAGTGGTAATTATTTTCCTAAATACTAACATTATAAGATATTTTTCATTTTTAGTATATTAAAGACATTCTATTTAAAGGTTTATTCAAGTTCCAACAATATATCTTAAGAACATGCTGAGCAACTAAAGAATTAATAGTCTGTCAAAACTAATCAAACACCCCTGTAAATACGTATAAATACATGTATAATACGTCATGTATTTATACACTAAAACGTATATTTGCCATCACTACTTATTAAACTTCAAAACTAAACTAAAACTTGAAAGGAAAAACAGGTTTTAGGGATTAAAATACTATGCAGTAACGCATTGTTTATCCAATCTTTGGTGATTGTTATTTGCCTTATTCCAAACTTTTGATCCGAACGGTATACTGTAGTATGTCTTTAAATAAATTGTGTAATTGTGATTATAATGAATGCAAATATAAGTTTCAATATTGTATTTATTCTCGCTTTTCATTATCGTAAATTATCAAATTGTTTAAAAGGTTTGTCACTTTTATGGGAAAATTTAGACGTAAACTCCTATAATATTGACTTTCGGATACTCTAAATACTTACTATTTATATTCGATAAAATTTTGCATGTAACTTTTTGAACATATTTTATGCCTAAATTTGAAGCACCCAAAAACTGATTCGCAAATTTGTGATTCGCATTAAAAATGTTTACGATATTAATGATCATTATTCAAAATGTTTATAATCCTTATCCTTTTAACCTAATTTCAAAATCCCTTTCCTTATAAATTATAAATTCCAGGATTTTTACTCAAAACTAATAAAATTTGCATTTTAAATACAAATGATAAACACTTATTTGCTTATGTGTGTGTGTTCGCTAAAAATAGTTATATTATGTTCTTTCGTCGAGATCTAATACCAAATCACTCAGTATTATCTAAAAACGCACTGTTTTTTAGTAATAACTTTATTATTAATAAACAACAAAGAGTATGAAGATATACAATGAGTTCACTTTATATTATATTATAAGTTAATTCAATAGGATATTTTCACTAAGCTTAGTGTAGTATGGGAAGGAAATATATTTATTATCTTTATCTTTTATAGGTAAACTGTTGATATTATTATATTTAATTTTGATTTCTTTAAACACATCTAGTATTAAATTTAACGGATAATTATTCGCAATAAGTTTATTTTTGATGTTATTAAACTCATTATCAATATCGTTATAATCATTTGAAAATTTAAATAATCGTTCAATTAGACTTCTTATTACTGATATTTTGTGAGATTTAGGATTATTTGATAAAAAATTTAAATAACGGCTAGAATGGGTGGGTTTGTTGTAAACCTGACATAATAATTAATTATTATTTCTAATTATTAAAACGTCTAAAAATGGAATTTTATTATTAATTTCATATTCTAAAGTAAATTTAATATTCGTTAAATTAATATCATTGTTAATAAAATTAAAAAATTCATTTAAGTATTTTTTCTTAATAATACAAAATGAGTCGTCAACAAACCATCTTATAAATTTTGGAAAATATGAAAAATATTTAAAACTTTTATAAAAAATATATTGCATTATAGATTCAGCGATTAATGTAGATAAGCAATTACCAGAGTCGAGACTTTTTCGGAAATAAAACACCAAAATTTCGGTTGGAAATTCGGACCAAAAATGAACTTTTTCGGACTATTTTTCGGAAATTTTCTGAGATTTTCGGAACATATTTTAGGTAAAAATCAGCTGAACAAAAACTTCTTAGTCTCTAGAACTGATGTTTTCCTTCTCACACTCCCAAAAATTAAGAGTTGAAGAACTTATCAGAGTTAAGCATCAAACTTTTGCCTTGAAATATAATTTTTTTTACAAAAAATTCCAAATTTTGTCTCATAAAAATAATTTTAAACGCCCACACTTAAAACTCATCAAATTTAAGCAACAATATTCAATATAAGTATATTTTTCGGTAAAAATTCGGAAAACTTCGGAAAATTTTGAATAAATCATTTTTTCGGAGTTTTCGGAAAATAAATGTGGTTTAAATTTGTTTGTAATTAGTGACATAATTCATACATTTTAAACTCCGAAAGTTTTATTCAACTATAAAAAAGTCGGATTTCCGAAAAAGTTTCGACTCTGGCAATTACCCATTGGTAATCCTGTAATTTGATTATAAAATTTATTATTAATTCAAAACTTGAACATTTTAAACAAAAATTTAATAATTGTATAATTTTATCTACAGGTAAACTAGTTCTAATTTGCAAATTTGAATCATTCAATAATTTATTTTTAATTAAATTTATAGTAAAATCAACATTAACATTAGTAAATAAATTTACCACATCAAAGGAGACCATTATCTCATCATAAATTATATTTATAATTTTTACTTGTACTACAAAATCAAATGAGTTTTTTAAAGTAAATGGAGAATTCATATACAAAGGAGATAATATTGATAATAAATATTTTGATAATTCGTAACATGGGTGGGTTTTGTAGGGAAATATTAGTCTTGCAGAATTATTAGTTTTGTGAATTTTAATTAAACTGTAAATTTTGGAAATATAAATTTTTTTTGTTTTTAACAATTTAAAAAGTATTTATCTAAAGCTTATATTTAGAGCTTAGTAGTTTTTTCAAATGTGAAACTAAATTTGAAGCAATTTATATTATTTTTCGGTAATTCAGAATATATATTTATATCATCTAAGTATTGTTTTATTTTATTATATTAATCATTTTTATTAATTACTACCGTTTTATTTCCATTATCCGCTTGAGTTATTACAATACTTTTGTCGTTTTTTAATGCTTTAATAGCTTTAAAATGTTTAGAGTTTAAATTACTTTTACTTATTTTAGCTGTTTTTATTGCGCAAGAAACGCGATTTCTAATATCACATTTATTATTATCCATTATAAATTGAATTGGAAAAGCAGTTTCTAAACTGCTTAATATTTTTTGAACTGGAATTTTTTAGGAGTTATTTGAAATTTGGGTCCAAATTTTAGGACAAAAAGTTCATAATTTGTAAATTTTCGATTTAATTTGTTAACTACCCATTGATAGGCAAAAACATCTTTACAATTATTATAATTAATAAAATTTTATACTTTTTTAAACTTATCAAATAAACGTTTGCGTAAAATATTTTTAACATAATTTGCACGCTTATTTGTTTCTGTTATAATTTTAAAATATATATTTGGTTTAACATTTTTAATTATAATATTAAGTATATTATCAATTTTCGTAATAAAAAATTATTTTTCTTTTTTATCCAAATTCGTCACCATCGTCTATTATGCCGCCTTCAAATAATAAGCGAAGACCGACAAAACAGTAAAGCAAATGGAAGCTCAAGAAACAAGCACAATCATGTCAAACGTTTACGCCACTAAGACGAGAAGACGAAGAAAAACGAAGCCTCAAGAGCCGAAGCCGCCAACAAAGAAGAGGAAGATAGGGTTGAAGCGGAACGTTACCGCCGATCAGCCGAAGAACTGGCCGCAACTCGACCCACAGATGGGAAAGAGCGGGTTAAACGAGTGGAAGGCATCCTTAAAGACACCACCGCGCGCCAAGACCGCCCATTCACCGCCCCATGAACACAATGGCTCTACCATGATGATGCCACCATTCGGAGATGTTTGGATTGTATGCGGCAAGAGCTTGGAGCCATATCACCTTCTTTCTGGATGCCCTCACATCTTACGCAAGCGCCCGGACACCAGCCGCCACAAAAACAAGAAGAGGATTCTGTATCTTCAGACTCCGAAGCTTCAGGACCCGAAATCGTAATAACCTCAAGTTATTAGGATATTTTTGGTGTTAGGTTAGAAGCGGGCTAAGAAGACCTCAAGAAGGCTTATCGCAAAGAAGCGCTCCGGTTTTACCCGGATAAGTGCTCGGACAAAGGCAAAGCGTTCCGGAACCTCAAGGAGGCTTATAACTGCCTCATTAAGCCATCGAGTCGTCAAAATTATAGCCAGAAGTAAGAAAAGTTGCCTCAACTGGTCAAATAGCAACAGCAGAGAAGACAGGAGCCGGCGAACAGGAATGCGCATCGCAGTTGGCGAAGAGAATTTCGTCGCCGCCGACATACATATATACACATACATGTATGCTTTTCATAACCTGTGATGTGACGTCACTGGTTATATACCTATTTTCTACTTACTTTAATTTTGAATTTAATTGTGATCATAATGAATGCAA
>JAQGAW010004688.1:0-10579 GCA_034698025.1 Phthiracarus crinitus | reverse complement strand
ATATAATTAATTGTGGTTCCATTTTCCATAGGTATCGTAAATTTCGATTGATTTCTAGCAATTGTATGCATTAAATTTTCAATCGCTTGCGATAAGTTGTTAGCACTCGTTAATGCAGTCGTACTAACATTCACCGCATCGACTGTAATGACAAATAAGATAATACTTTATTAATAACTTTATTCTTATATTATATTAAACAAGTGTTTCTATATTTAGTTGATTTTACTTGTGAACGCATCAAAGGTTATAAGAGAAAACGCTTATATAATTTTTAAAAAATTTAGATAAAGCTCAATATTAATAACAATAAATATTTTTGGAATATGGTTGCTATACATTTGATTTGATGGCATTTTTATAGTTTTAACATATTTATACGTAACATCAATAACAATTGAATACTTACGAACATAAAAACTGCAATTGACATTCGGTTTCAAAACAGTTCCAGTTGTGGACCCATTTTGATTCATATAACAAGTTTTATCGACGCACCAATGAAATGCACTTTAATCATATTTTTAAAATTCAAAATTAAACATAATTTAATGATACAACGAATACGTAATCAAACTTTTAGGTATTAAAAAATAGAGTTTATAAAAGTGTTTATAATTTGCTTGTAATTTTGTTGCAAAGTTTTCGTCGCACATTCGTCGTCATCACGAACTGTCAATAGTCTTTCTGTGTTTAAAGCGTGACTGTTTGTGTTTAGTATTTTAAACGATACTGAAACAAATGAAGTAATGGCACCTTTTTTATCTTTTTAGCTTCTAGTATTTTATAGTGGCGTCATCTTCTCATTATATGAATCACAAGTCCCTATCGTTAAAGGAGTGCAGTATATTAACGGACTGACAAAAGCATCGGTTAGACAATCAGTAAATATAGATATAGTCATGTTAATCTCTTTTAATAAAGAAGTTATTTAAGTGCAGTTCCAAATGAACTAACTTGTTTAATAAAAACATTTTATTGTACATATGTTATCTTAATATTGTTCGTTTTAGAATATTATTTTGAACTCAATTGGTTGTAGATTAGATGATACTATCAGTATTAATGACAATAACATGTTTTCCATAAAAATAAGATGACTAAAAACTAACAATAGAAGGCATGAGTCAATGCTAAATGTAATATTAATGTCACAATTGTAAGTGTATAAATGTAGTGATGAACAAAAATCAAAAGTTAAAGAAATGTCTTAACTCTTAACCTTAACTCGTAAAGTATTTTTAACTTTAAACTTAACCGGTAAATACATTCTTAACTTTAACTTTGACCGGTTAAATAAATATTGAATCGAGTTAACTCACTTTTTTGACTAGATAATCTAAAATTAATTTAAATTTCAAATATGAGTAAAATAATACTAATTAAAAAAATAAATTCTAATTAAATTTTTATAATAGAAATTTACAATGTGGAAAATAATTATATTTAAAATTTTTATTAACTTTAAAACTCAAATAATTTTTCAAATTACCCGATTTCTTACTAATATTCATTAAAACTGATATAAAAAATTAAATAGAGAATCTTTTAACTCGGGTATTGCTTAAAAGTAACCGGGTTAAGAAACCTTTTAACTCTTAACTTTAACTCGTCACATATTTCTTAACTTTTAACCTTGAATTTAACCGGTTAACCAGTCAAGTCAAAACTTAACCGGTTAAAATGTGCAACTATATAAATGTAGATTATATAAGTGTTTTTTTTAAAGAATAAATTCGTATATTTAAAAAGCTTGTGTTTAAAATCATTTTGTACTTCTTAATGTTTCAAGAATTTAAATAAAGTTCTATTTATAATGATTGTTATATATAATTTTTAGTCTGTTACAACACTCTTTAAATTAGCTTTATTTGTGCAAAAAACTAAAAGCAATATTTATAAAACGTTTATAAAACGCATTTCTTTACATGATATCCTTTTATGAAAATTACTGATAAGTTAATTCATATTTGTATTTCAGAGCAATAAAATTTAGAACCTTTATAATTTTTACGTCATAAAAAAAATCATTATTTAATTCTTAGCTATAGAGTATAATTGTGGCTAAATGTTTTGCTTTTTTATTGAAACAAACTAGCGTTAGTTTTAAATAAAATAAAATGGAGAGAAATAAATTATTTTTTTATTCACTTATTTGGTCATCTATAAGTGAATTAGAACATGATTCAAATAAAAAGATTGAATTAATAAGTTTTATTGTAAATATTCTACGTCTAAAAGGTTATGATGTTCTAAATATTTTTGATTGTTTATTGTCTTCAACTGAGAATAACTTTAAAGATTTGTATGACAGTTATAAAATATGTTATAATAATTCTTTATGCCTAAATTACTATTTACAAACTGGAAGATTTAAAAGAGAATTTAATAATTGTGAACTTATTGGTAAAGGAAGTTTTAGTAATGTGTTTCGTGCATTCAATAAATTAGATAAATTGAATTACGCAATTAAAAGAATTCGAATAATGGGTAAGCTATAATCTAGTTTATGTCAATAAAAATATTAAAATAATGGTCTGTTTAAAATATAATTAAAATATTTTAATTTTATAAATCTAATGTAAATTGTGAAGTTATAAACCATAAAAATTTATTAAGGGATTTTTTAGTTATTTCTATTAAGGGCTTTTGCGTTTATTTATATTTATTAAAGGATATTTATAAAAGTATTTCGATATTTATGGTGATGAAGGGATTAAACCAATATTATTTTTTTTATAAATGAATATTTTTGGTAGTAAAGTGTTTTTCTAACAGCTATGCCACTTTATAATTTTAGAAATAATAATTTAACGGCTATGCCACATTTTGGATAAATAATAATTTCGATATAAAAAATTTTTCCTTCTTTCCACTATGCTTTGCGTACGTGGCATATGATCAACACCCTTAAAATTTTTGTACAATACCGAAAAAGTTAACTCAAACAATGAAATCCAATCAAATAACCTTTTCATCATTTGCTATTAAGGAGAAATAGATTGCCACATACTTACTTTATGGTTATTATAAATTTAGTTTTCATTGATTAAGGAATGAATAAAGAGTGATATAATAAGAAATAATTAATTGAGAAATATCTTAAACAGCCTAAATATTACTTTTAGGATAAAATAGTTATCTGTGCGCAAAGGGATGGTTTTAACCAACTTTAATGCTGATGTGTTAATAGAAAGCTAAGACTGATTATTGCAAAATAGCAATCTGATATTTGATAAGCAAAAAATTTTATACATCTTAAAATTAAAGAATTTTATTTAATGATAAGCAAAAAATTTTATACATCTTAAAATTAAAGAATTTTATTTAATAATAATTATCTTTTATCATCATAAATCTTTAAATTACCAATTTTGAAAAAAATAACAGTTTTAGAAATAATTATTTATTAAAAAAATGAGCTCATGTTTAATAATGTGCTCACATTGTATTATATAAATATGCAATAGAAGATTGTATAAGCTTTATATAGAGAAAAGTATAAATTAAAATGATAGAGACTAAGTAACACATCCAATACTTTCCAGACCCTAAACCACCACTTCATATTTTACCAGATTAAAGCTTAGCATACTCAAAATTGCCCTACTATTTCCGTTAATAACAATACAAACCGATTTTTCCAACAAAAAAGAGTATGAAAATTAATAATGAGCTTACTTTGTATTAAATATATTGATAGTCCAAACGTTAATAAATTAATTTTACAAATATTTAAACAATATTTCGATAAATATCTTTAATTTTCTTTCATATTCGCCTAATAAAATCGAAAAACTCACAAAAAAATAAAAATATGTGTTTCGAAAGAGTAACTACAAATTTTAAAAAAATTGTTAGAATAAAGAATAGTTATACAAGGTGGGTGCTAGCCCAGGGTTGACCCCCTAGAAATTTCGAAAATTCGAACACCCCCACACAAAATTGAGAAAATTCAAGACGATAAAAAATTGAAAATTATGAAAAATTTTTTTGTAAAATGTTAAAATATTATACATTATAACCAGAGCCTCTACTTTTTCGGAAATCCGACTTTTTTATGGTTAATTAAAACATTCGGAGTTTAAAACATATGAATTGCTTAACTAACAACAATCAAATTTAAACCGCATTAGGTTTCCGAAAACTCCGAAAAAATGACTTAATCAAAAATTTCCGAAATTTTCCGAATTTTTTCCGAAAAATAGACTTGTTTGAAAAAGTGTAGCATAATTTTGAATAGTTTATGGATGGGGGCGTTTTTAATTATATTTTAGAAAATTTTTTGAGTTTTTTATTTGAAAATTTGTTCTTAAGGCAAAAAATTGCGGTTTAAATCGAATGTGTTAAACATTTAAAAATTACAAGAAGTTTTAAAAAGTAAATCTCATTCCATGAAAGTATGAAAAAACATATTTTAAATTGAATTTTTCTTAAAATTTTCCGAAAATGGCCGAAAACTTCCGAAAATTTGTCCGAAAATGTACAATTTTTTGTCCTAATTTCCGACCGAAATTTTAAGGTTTTAGTTCCGAAAAAGTAGAGGCTCTGATTATAACCGATGAGTTTTTGTGACCCTTTAAATTTTTGTAAAAATTTTAAAAAATTATCGTTTAATTTCGTTGAGTTTTTCGAGGGGCGTAGTTTAGGCTTATGTCTAGAAAAAAATTTGGAAAAAAAAATTTTTAAAAAATTTTGGTCTGAAGGCCAAACAAATTGTCGTTTAAATCCAATGAATTTTTGATCCCCCTCTAAAAATCGAGATTTAAAACATCTGAGCTCTCCCTAGAGGTTCCTTTAATCCAAAGTAAAGCTTCAAAATTTATGTAATTGTATAAACTTAGAAGCTTATTTCTTTAAGAAAGTATATATAAAATCTTCAGTTTAAAATATAATAATATTTTAAATTCATCCAGTGATTTATTTTACAACAAATTGTTAAAATCTAGTTCAAAAAATACCTTTAATTTTGTTATATTGCTTTAACCAATCAGTTCTTTAATTATATACAATTTTTTAATAAAATACATGTTATTTCACTTAAATTTTTTACAATAATACTTTTATCAATTTAAATGGATGCAAAATTTATTAAACTTGGACTATTTGGATCACACAAAAAGATACATATCTTTTTAAAGCTTACAAGAAATGTAATCAATTGATGTATGCACAAATAAAATAGAAGATGATTTTTGTTAATTATACATACCATTTATTACTAGGTTGTGGATTATTATACTAAGAAATAGTATTTAGTCCAAAGTCAAGTGGAATTACCTTTACAAGAAATATCTATATGAATGATAAATATTCTAGTTGTATAATAAATATTTAATTCATGGAAGATCCATAAAAAGATTTCAAGTTATTATCATATATTCCACAACAAATTTTCTAGAATATTTTCTATTTATTTTAGCTCGTTTTAAAATTATATTATATTCCTATAAATAATTTAATTTTTTCGTGTTTTTAATTTTGAACAAATAAACTAATAAAAAAATTTAATCTTTAGATTTTATAGACAAAAATTTGGATAAAACAGTAAATGAAGTAGATATTTGGTCAAAACTTAGCAGCGAAAATGTGGTACAATTTAAGAGCGCGTGGTTTGAAAATGTCACATATAAGTATCATTTTGCTTATGATGAAGATGGAAGTGAAGCAAATTTAGATTCTAATAACTATAGATATACAATAAATCGTACACTATTTATTCAAATGGAGTTCTGTGATACTACTTTGGAAATGATAACAAATGAACTTAATATTGCATTTAATCAAAGTGAAAATAATGGTATAACAGCTGTTGGATTTTATATCGGATGTCAGTTCTTGTATGAAATAGTGGAAGGGATAAACTATCTTCATTCACTTTCCCCACCATTAATACATAGAGATATTAAACCACAAAACATTCTCATTAAACAACATTCAAATGGAAAAAAATTTCTTAAGATCACTGATTTTGGGTTAACAACATATCACGAAAGTAGTTCTATGACTCATACATCAAAAATAGGTACAATTAACTACATTGCGCCTGAGGTTTTGCAGGGAAGACAATATAATGAGAAGTCTGATATTTTTAGCATTGGTGTTTTGATATCCAACATGTTTATGATTAAAAAAGAAAGGTAAGATATTACTTATATTAATTCAAATGCTATTACTTTAATATTAGAAACAAAAGATATTTATTTAATGTTTATGTTTTATTTATCATTATATATGTAAGTTTTAATTGATTTGTTATCAAAACCTAAATTGAATCAAGATCTAATTTGAATACGTTAAAATTATTTTACTTTTTTAAATCTAAATATAATAAAATGGCCCCAACAATTTAATTAAAAACTATATACAAAGTTAATTCTACTTTAAATAAATAATAATTCTCCGAAAGTAAAACTTGGAATAAAATTTTTTAGATTGAATTTTACTTATTAAAGTCCGATTTAATATAATATAATGGACAATTTATATAAAAAATTTAGATTATTTTCTTAATATTTTATACAGGCTATTCTTTTTTTATCATATTTAATAGTTTTTAAACAGTTATAACTATTTTAACGTTTAAAAGTTATCAGAAAATTAAGATATTTAAGTTTAATTAAAATTATTATAAATAATTAGGGCGAATGAAATTCTATCCCATGAATATTCCGAACAATATAAATATATCATACGCAATTTAAAATGTAATGAAGAAGACGATCTATTGAAGAGTGATATTTATGATAAATTATTGAAAATTATTACTTTACAAAATGAAAATCCAAATGAAAGACCAAGTCTAAACAATCTTATTGATAAACCAAACACATATTTTTTATCGTTTACAAAATTTGAATCTTGTAATCAATTAACAGACATTCAATATAAATGGTCACAGAAAATTTTAATTGGAAGTAAACTGTTGAATCAAATATGTTTTACATATATAAAGTTAAGTTTATATAACTATTCATCTGAACAAAATCTTGATAACTATTTGGTAAAAATTTTGCTAGATAATATCTTAGTTGAAACAAATATAAATGATGAAAAATTAATAGAAAACATTCTAAAGCGAATAATAAATGGTCTTAATATTAAACATAGTATAGAAGAGTTCACTTTGTTCATTAAAAGTAAGATTAAATTTATGAAATGTTTTGTAATTAAATTCGATGAAAAAACCTTTATGAATTTGGCAAAAACACTGTCATCACATTCAATACAATATTATATATTGCTTGAGAAAATAAGACAACATTTGGTAATTTTAATTAATTTAGCAAATTATTGTGAAATTAATTTTATGCGCAAAAAATTTAACTTTACTAATTTAAATTTTAATGATTGTGACGAAATATTAAGTATTATGGAATTATTAAATTTAGTCAAACCATTAAATAGCGATGTCTTATCAAATTTTGAAGTATTTTCAAATATATCTATTTCAAATTTAATCAAAAACACCAGCTATTTGTTAAAAATAGATTTGAACTATCTAATTTCAACTAATGACAACAAATTTTATATTTACAAGAAGAATGATATAAATATTTGCAATATACAGCAAATTTATAAGATAAGAAATATAAATTTAGAATCAATAAATAAAATTGTTTATACCTTAAAATTAAACCATAATAGTTGCGTGCATTTATGGTCTGAAAATAAAGAAGAAATATTAAACACCTATAAATCCCAAAGCAAGTTAATAGATAATAACTCTCTAGTTAAATTTTATACTACAAAAAAATATCAAATGGTTTTGACAGGATCTGGTAAATTATACACATTTAGTGAAATTAATTGCGGAATTCCAAATAATACATTGAATAAACTGTATAATATAAAGTTTGAGTTTTTTAACAACGTAATTATAATTGATATTTACTGCGGAGATAAACATTGTATTGCCTTAAGTTCAATGGGTGACCTATATTGCATGGGAAGTAACGTTCAATATGTGTTAGGAACTGAAGAAGAATATGAAGATAAATTCACAATTGTTAAAAGAGAGGTTTTTCTGCATAAACCTATTATAAAAGTTGACGGATCGAACTATTTAAGTTGTGTACTTACAAATGATGGAAATGTCTTTGCTACTGGTAAAATCATTAATGCTAATGGTTTTGTAAAGATTAATGATGAAAGAAATAGATTTTTAAACATATTTATTAGCAACACTTTATTAATTGCATTGTCTACATATCAAGAGTGTTTCATTTCTGGTACTGTTAAAAAGGAATATATGGAAAATGAAATAACCCTTCATTTACCAACAAAATCATCTTTAATTTCTATACATAACTGTCTTTTTGTTTTTGGCTCTAATGACACATGCATTAATTTCCATGAGCCTTTATTCATCGACAATGACAGTCCTGAAAACAACGATTCTGAGTGTCGATTAATTCAATCATTAAAAGATAGTAAATTAACAGCAATTTCAAATAAGCCATATAGTCTTGAGAGTATTTCAGATATCACTGGAATAATCAAAAAAGCATTAAATAATTGCGTTTCATTTCATGGAATTAAATTATTTATCGAAAATGTTTTTCAAAATACTGATAATAAAATATTTTATCAAAGTAAAAATTCGACGATAAATTTAGAAAAACAACAAAAATCTTATATGAGCTTTGTAATGGAATCAACAAAAGTATATTTCGACGAATTCACAACTGTTATGAAAAATAATAGTATCAATTATTTAATATTTCATGATAATAATTACGAATTAATCATTATTGTATTCGATTACGCTTTTTATAAATTAATTAATTTTTCTTACGATAAACATAATATTTATTATGATGTTTCGTCTATTAATTGTTTTAAAATTGAAAAATTTATTCAATATTATTTAAAACAAATTGATAATTTAACAGAAAAATTTGATGTTAAAAATTACATCGCTATAAGAAATTTGGATGACTCATTGATAAATTCTATAAAACTATTAGCTATTGATTATGATCGCGTTTTTATAGTAACAAAGGAAGACAATGTATTTGCGTTTGGCGAGAATCATTCTGGATGCCTGGGACTTGGCTATGGATCGGATACAGTACATCAACCAGCAATCGTTAAAGAATTATGTTTAAAGTCAGTTAAAAAGTTTTATTTTGAGCAGTCATTTATGATAGCTATAACAGAGGATGATAAAATATACCGCTGGGGTGGATTTATTTTAGACGAAAATTATTTTTCTGAAGTCGATGATCAAAGTATAAAAGTTTTAAAAATTGAATTAATTACAAATTGTAATATCAACAAAATAAATATTAAATTCATTTGCCTGAGTAATAAGAATATATTATTTGTAACTAATCAAAATGAATTATTTTTAAAACAAGAAGGAAAAGACTTATTTAAATTTGAAATTCCATGTTTAGAAAACGTAACAATTGATTCATTGTTCTTGGATTATTATGAAATATACTTGTGTTCAATTAATAAAATATATTTCTTTGAATCTTTTAAAGATATTCTCGATAAAAATAGCCTTATAATATTTGACTTCTCTCATCTTAAATCATTTGAAATTAAAAATATTGTTAGTGGAATAGAGCCTGATGAAAATTATATTCTTACAATTGATGGAAGTATTTATAAACTGAAGATTTTTTGAATTAAAATTAACTTTTGACAAATTGATGGAAAATGAAATTCGGATAATAAATGAGTTTGAAATTAAAAAAATTTCTAACGATATAGATATTTTCACTCAAATAATATGTATTCAAAATACACTTATTGCACTTTCAACTAATGGATATTGTCATTTAATGAATAGACAAGTACAAACATTAACTGAGACACCTATAAAATCTATTGAAAATGCGTGCGCCATTTATGCTGAACCTCAAATAACAACTGATACAATTAAAATTTAAAGTTACTAAATTATTAACTTTTCTTAAATTAAATTGTGTTATTTATTAAGTTATATCTTTTATAATATTAATATTTGGTATAATAAGCAAAGAAAATAAAAAATAAACAGTAAAATAACTAATTATTAATTTATATAGTAAAATATCTTGTATATTAAATAATATTAAACTAATTGTTTTGTCATTTTATTCCTTGTGGGAATAAACTGAGTTATCAATTCGGGAATTGTTTAGTTAGTGACGACATATGCAAATAATTATGTACTGAATGCGATTTCTTCTAATTTCTAAAGTATTTTAATATTAATTTATTGTTATATCAAATAAAATTTTATAAATAAAAACCGAATTAATTGAAAACCTTTTTGATATGATTTCTTGTTTAATTTCTTCTTAATTAAATAATGAGAAAATTAGTTATATTTTTATATACTATTATTTTAGTGTTGAAAGTATTGAATTATTAAAATCACATTTAATCAATAAAACATTTAAATACACATTTATGCGCAATAGTAAATTTTAGATTTTATTATACGCTTATAACTTTCTAATCGCTTTATTAGTTAATATATGGTAATATTAAATTCAAAAATTATAATAATAATAAATACATGACAATTAGTTTAGTGTTTTAGTAAAGCGAAGCTAATTTTCACTTTCAGAATCGCGTAAAA